>SSNR01000711.1:145412-157760 GCA_006937965.1 Callopanchax toddi | reverse complement strand
TATTGTAATGGTCAACAGAGGTCAAAGTTCAGAGGATGTAGCTTATTTGTTGAGGCTACACTGGACTTCAGGCAGTTTGGCATTTCCCTCTCCCCAGTCTTCCTCCAGACTCTGGCACCTTGATTTCTGAATGACATGCAAAATTTGCTTCCATCCGAAAAAAGTACTTTGGACCACTGAGCACCAGTCCAGTGCTGCTTCTCTGTAGCCCAGGTCCGCCGCTTCTGCTGCTGTTTCTGGTTCAACAGTGGCTTGGCCTGGGGAATGCGACACCTGTAGCCCTGGGCTGCTAGAATGGCGTTTTCACCGCTCAAGTCGCTGGTCCATAAGGTTCTGACGTGGGGTGCTCTGATGCTACTCTTCCTGCCATCGCTGTTTCAACCAGCTGCTGGGCTCCACTACTATTCGGTGGCTGAGTTGTTTCGGCTTCGACCATCGTTGCCTGGGCCCCCGGTGGCTGCGCTGCTCTCTTTCCCGGAGATCGCCTTCCAGCCACGACGGAGGTATGTGCATCGTGGGTCCCGACGGAGTTTCCTTCGTGATGCCCGGATACCAATTACCTCTTTTTGGTCTGCATCACGGCCTCCAACGGGACTGACTGGCAGAGGTGTAAGCCGCGGTGTGCTGGCTAGGGTGGCTAGCAGCCCGGCTGTCCCCAAGGAAGGCACGGTGAATTTTGGGCACCTGAACGTCCGTTCCCTTACTGCAGGGTCCGAAATTAACAGTCGCCACTCGCCAAATGCGACCAAATTGCTCCACTTGGCGAGTAAAATTTGGAGCGTCATCCGCCACATGGCGAGTACATTTTTGCACCAAACTAGTTCTGTTTATCAGTCCTCTTCGATGGATTTCTGTGACGCTCCTCTCCTGCCTGCATGCGACGTACGCGAAACGCGAGAGTCGCACCCTGAGGCATTTCTGCCTATCTATTCACTGTTCATCAAGGCAGCAGCAGTTAGCTTCGTGTTAAAACTAGCAGCGATATGTGGCCGTTTAGAACTGGAGTCAGCCAGTCTTCAAAAAGAAAACTAATCGAACTGGAAGAGAAACCACCAGGACCAGTGGCAACCGGAAGATTTAATGAAAAGTGGCGAACTGGAGGTGGCGGTGGAGATAATGTTGACGCTGGCGACAGGGCACAACAGGTGTTGTGCAGAAGTCTGTTCCCCCATGTCGAACCGCGGGCTTCACAGCACTTCTAAAAGATTTCTACAACACGTAGTCATGTCAAATTTGATACTTTATTTAGTTCCCAGTAAATAAATTAATACAAATTTAAAATTTACATTTTTTCTTCTTTTGTTGTTTTGTTTTAAACACTGACACAGTCGCTGAGCGTTTTATCCACTCCCTACACAGGTGAACATAGTATTTCATGGGAGCAGATTTTAGCACAACACCGGAATCTGCGCATATGAGCTGCTCCGTTTTCCTCCAGTACGCTAAAAGACCCGTAACAACTCATTGGTCCTAGGAAATAAGACGATGAAGGGACTCCAAAAATGAGGCTGTAAGACTGTCAGAAGCAGGAGGGCAGATTTTATGGAGAGAAAACAAGGAGTCTGACTAGATTTCATTAAGAGAGTTCATTAAAAACATTTCTAAAAAATAAAATAAAATAAAAAATCTGAAATTACTAAAAAGTAGTTTTTATTAATGATTATTTAATTAAGTTGCCATTCCTTTCTGTTTGGATCTAACATAATATCATATTATAGAATAACATGCTTTGGGTAGATCTAAATCATTTAGAATTTTGGCTGGTAAAAAATATTTTTGGCCGGTAGATTTTATCATCTTCCGGCCAACTTGGCCGGTGACTCAAAAATTTAATTTCGGACCCTGCCTTACTGGTAAGTGTCATCTTGTCCAGGACCTTCTCATTGACCGTAAGTTGGACATTTTTTCATTGAATGAGACTTGGCAGCAGCCTCAGGACTTTGCTATGCTAAATGAGGCAACGCCTCCGGGGTATCTTTACCTGGCTCAGCCACGAAGCACGGGTCGTGGCGGTGGCCTGGCGTTACTGTACCGGGAGTCCCTTAGAGTGATCCCGCTGACTTTGCCTCAATTTTGTTTGTTTGAGTCCATCGCCTGTCAAATACCTGGTTCAACTCCCACCATTGTTGCCTCTGTTTACCGCCCCCCTAAGTCGGAGAGAGGTTTTTTAGACAAATTCTCACAACTACTGTCCCATTTATCATCCTTATCTCAGAATGTTATTATTCTTGGTGATTTTAATTTTCATTTGGACAACAGCAACTTGCCTGCAACTAGAGATTTTGTTTCATGCCTGGACAGTCTTGGATTTCAACAATTTATGGACTCTCCCACACATGTCAGAGGTCACACCCTGGACTTGATCTGCTCTTCTGGACTGGTTCCTACTGACTGTTCTGCTGAGGAATTTGTCTTCTCTGACCATTCACTCCTGACATTTAATGTTTCCCTCACTTTCTCAGTTTTGAAACCGGTTCGTTCCATTACCTTTCGTAATTTGAAATGCATTGACCTGGACTATTTTCTCTCCTGTATTAATGATTTAATGGGTGTTTTGGCAAACACCCCCCAGATGACTTAGTCACCTTCTTTAATGATGGCTTACTCAAGTTGCTTAACTCGGTTGCCCCAATGAAATCCAGAATGGTCTCATTTCTACGTACAGCTCCCTGGTTCACACTGGCACTACGTGCCATGAAGGCTAAGGGGCGGCAACTTGAGCGCCTCTATAAAAACACTGGACTTGAAGCTCAAAAGGATCTGTATCTATGTCATATGCATCTCTATAGAAATAGTATTGGACAAGCTAAAACTAACTATTACACTACAGTAATCTCCTCTAATCTAGGAAACTCTAGACACTTTTCTCATTACTGAAGTCACTTTCTGGTCCTCCTGACTCCTTACCCTCTCACTGCTACTCTGATGAGTTTTGTAACTCATTGTTGTTATTTTTTAATGAAAAGACTCTGAAAATTCACCAGGGTCTGGGTTCCTCTTCCAATGTCGACGTCCCTGTTGAGTATTTTCCCCTGACGTCCACTTTCTCTGAGTTTCAACTTCCTTCGACCTCCAAGAGTGCGGACCTTATTCACAGCTCCAAACCTTCAACCTGTCATCTTGATCCCATCCCTACTGCTTTGCTTAAGACCTCCGTTACACTATTGCTCCCACTTATTGTTTCCATTATTCATTCATCTCTTTCTACTGGCATAGTTCATCAGTCACTGAAGTCTGCTGTAGTTTGCCCTATACAGTATTGAAGAAGCCTGGGGCTTATCCGACCGACCTAAATAATTTCCGTCCCATCTCTAATCTTCCTTTTCTTTCTAAAATCCTGGAGAAAACTGTAGTTTCACAGCTCCGTGCTCATCTAACTAACAATAACCTATTTGAGCAATTCCAGTCAGGGTTCCGCCCCCATCACAGTACCGAAACCACCCTCATCAAAATAACCAATGATTTACTGATGGCAGCTGATTCTGGACTAGTCTCCATCCTGGTTCTTTTAGATCTTAGTGCTGCATTCAACACAATCTCTCACTCCGCCCTGTTGGCCAGGCTGGCATCTCTGGGGGTCTCTGGCACTGTGCTGCAGTGGTTTCACTCATACTTCACTGATAGGACTCAATTCATTCAGCTAAAAATGTTCACTTCCTCCTCGTCTCGTGTGTCTACTGGGGTTCCTCAAGGTTCTGTACTTGGCCCTCTTCTTTTTACTGTGTATCTGCTTCCCCTTGGGGCCATCTTCAGGAAATTCAATCTCATGTTTCATTGTTACGCTGATGATACTCAGCTTTATGTTTCCACCTCTCCGTCTGCTCTTCTTCCACCAGCTGCGCTCATTGACTGTTTGACTGAACTCAGGTCTCGGTTCTCTAAGAACTTCCTCAAACTGAACCCTAGGAAAACTGAGGTGCTCCTCATGGGTACAAAATCTGCCCTGGGGAAGACTGGCAGCTTCTCTTTAACCTGTGAGAATACCTCAGTTTCCTGTTGGGCTCAGGTTAAGAGCCTTGGTGTTCTGTTGGACAGCACGCTGTCTTTTCAGGCTCATATTAACTCAATCACCCCATCAGCCTTTTTTCATCTCCGTAATATAAATGGTCTCCGTCCCTCTCTCTCTGAACATGCTGCAGCTATCTTAGTGAATAGTCTGGTCACATCAAGACTGGACTACTGTAGTTCTCTTCTTTTCGGACTACCACAGAAGTCTCTACATAAACTACCATTATATATGGGGGTGTCCGACTCGGTTTATGTTCTGGCAGTGGCGCTCGCTGCTTCTCCCTCAACCCAAAGTCCTCACATCATGTATTTCAGCTAAAACGCTAAACGTTACCTTAATACCTTCTCTTGCAGTGACTGTAGAGTTGATGGTCACACAGACGTGTTGCTTCCTTTCGCACTTTTTTCCGGCACATTCTGCAAACTGTCCCTCAGCATTCTTCAAATATCCAAAATATGCCCATACTTCCGACTTTGTCTTCTTTGAGGGCTGATAGATGTGCTCAGCGCTGTTTTCTCCTTATTTTTGCCGTCATTTTAGCTTTAGCTTAAGAAAGTTGTGGATGTAAACACTACAAAGTGCGCAGAAGCTTCACCAGAGGGGACGGTGACTGGGGAGCTAACCGAGCCAAAACCGCGAATGCGGTTAACCCACCGAGATAATATAGTTTAAAAAAAACATGACGGTAATAATTATTGTCAACATATTTACCGGTGTTCACCGGTAACTGTGACAACCCTAATTGTGATCAAAAACATTGAATATCAATTCTGAGGCTGCTCTGTAAATAGTTTTCAAATAAACAATACATAAAGCAACTTCTGATCAATGTCAGTCTTAAAATAATGTACAGATTTAAACCACACCCACTTCTGGTTAAACCACGCCCACTCTGAGTACAGATATGGATACAGATAATTTAGGTGGTTGAACAGATACAGATAATGCGGTACTCGCACATCCCTAGCTTTTATAGACAGACATGATCACACAACAGTCCTGCCTCGTTCTGGGCTCATCCCTGAGCTCAGCCTACAGTCTATTGTACGGTGTACATTTTAGGACATCCTCAGGTCTCAGACAAAAAGTCCTCAGTCGTCAGACAAAAAGTCCTCAGTCGTCAGACCAAAAGTCCTCAGTCATTAGTCCTCAGACCAAAAATCCTCAGTCCTCAGACCAAAAGTCCTCAGGTCTCAGACCAAAAGTCCTCAGTCATCAGTCCTCAGACCAAAAGTCCTCAGTCCTCAGACAAAAAGTCCTCAGTCATCAGTCCTCAGACCAAAAGTCCTCAGGTCTCAGACAAAAAGTCCTCAGTCCTCAGACCAAAAGTCCTCAGGTCTCAGACCAAAAGTCCTCAGTCCTCAGACCAAAAGTCCTCAATCCTCAGACCAAAAGTCCTCAGGTCTCAGACAAAAAATCCTCAGTCCTCAGACCAAAAGTCCTCAGTCCTCAGACCAAAAGTCCTCAGGTCTCAGACCAAAAGTCCTCATGTCTCAGACAAAAAATCCTCAGTCCTCAGACCAAAAGTCCTCAGTCCTCAGACCAAAAGTCCTCAGTCCTCAGACCAAAAGTCCTCAATCCTCAGACCAAAAGTCCTCAATCCTCAGACCAAAAGTCCTCAGGTCTCAGACCAAAAGTCCTCAGGTCTCAGACCAAAAGTCCTCAGGTCTCAGACAAAAAATCCTCAGTCCTCAAACCAAAAGTCCTCAGGTCTCAGACAAAAAGTCCTCAGACAAAAAATCCTCCGGAAAAAAGTCATCATTCCTCAGGAAAAAATTGTCATCTGTCAGAAAATAAGTTTTTAATTGTCAGAAATTTTTTTCAGTTGTCAGTATTTGGACCCCATATCTGTCATACAAAAAAGTCATCAGACGAAACGGCCTCAGGTGTCAGACTAAACGGCCTCAGACGAAACGGCCTCAGGTGTCAGACGAAACGGCCTCAGACGAAACGGCCTCAGACGAAACGGCCTCAGACGAAACGGCCTCAGGTGTCGGACTAAACGGCCTCAGACGAAACGGCCTCAGAACTCAGCCTACCGCCTCAGAGAGAAGCTTCCTGCAGGTGGCGCATGTCCCAGGTGTAGTACTGGTTACCGTAACACGGTACACAGCCCCTCCCTCTCCTCTGAACAGTTACGGCAAAAAATAAAAAAAAATAAAGAGGCAGACCCGAATCCGCAAGCCGCGACCCGGGTCTGGATAAGCAGAGGGAGACGAAAAGTAAATCCTCCTAAATAAAACAAGTACTCGTGGCCTTGCAGATTTTTTAATGCAATTTTAAAAAACAGCGCATGTGTTCTGCTTCCTCCTGAGGAGATCGGTTGCAGCTCCGACGCCTCAGCAGGTGAAAATGGTGCTGCGGGCTTAACTCTGAACAGACAGGTGTTCGGTTCTGATCTTTTTAATCTGCCGTTCTGAGGGTCCGGTCGGTACCAACGAGAGTGTTTAAACAAGAGAGGAAGGTCTCGCCTCGTCTCCCTCTGCTTTTCCAGACCCGGGTCGCGGCTTGCGGATTCGGTTCTGCCTTTTTATTTTTTTATTTTTTGCTGTAACTCTTGGGAGGAGAGGGAGGGGCTGTGTACCGTGTTACGGTAACCAGCACTACACCTGGGACATGCGCCACCTGCTTCTCTCTGAGGCGGTAGGCTGAGTTCTGAAGCCGTTTCGTCTGAGGCCGTTTAGTCTGACACCTGAGGCCGTTTCGTCTGAGGCCGTTTAGTCTGACACCTGAGGCCGTTTTTTCTGAGACCTGAGGCCGTTTTTTCTGAGACCTGAGGCCGTTTTTTCTGAGACCTGAGGCCGTTTCGTCTTTTGGTCTGAGGACTGAGGACTTTTGGTCTGAGACCTGATGACTTTTGGTCTGAGACCTGATGACTTTTGGTCTGAGAACTGAGGACTTTTGGTCTGAGGACTGAGGATTTTTTGTCTGAGACCTGAGGACTTTTGGTCTGAGACCTGAGGACTTTTGGTCTGAGACCTGAGGACTTTTGGTCTGAGACATGAGGACTTTTGGTCTGAGGACTTTTGGTCTGAGACCTGAGGACTTTTGGTCTGAGACCTGAGGACTTTTGGTCTGAGGACTGAGGATTTTTTGTCTGAGACTGAGGACTTTTGGTCTGAGACCTGAGGACTTTTTGTCTGAGACATGAAGACTTTTTGTCTGAGACCTGAGGACTTTTGGTCTGAGACCTGAGGACTTTTTGTCTGAGACCTGAGGACTTTTGGTCTGAGACCTGAGGACTTTTGGTCTGAGGACTGACGACTGAGGACTTTTTGTCTGAGACCTGAGGATGTCCTAAAATGTACACCGTACTATTGGTTACTGTCAGTTTTCAGCTCAGTAACACAGTTTATACAATCAGATGGTTTGTGTGTTTCAGGTCTGACTGCAGATGATCAACAGTTGGTTTTAATGAAAGAAGAAGATCCTGGAGAATGGAGGCCTGGTGTGGACCAGCAGGACCCAGAGCCCCTCAACATAAAGGAGGAAGAGGAGGAACTCTGGACCAGTCTGGATGAAGAGAAGCTCAATATTAAGGAGGAGACCGATGACACCAGGCTTCCCTTCCTTGCAGTTCCTTTGAAGAGTGAGGATGATGAAGAGAAACCTGTGTTGTCACAGCTTCCTCAGCACCAAGTGCTTCCAGCCAGCAGCTCCACTGACCAGATGACAGCAGCAACTGGTGGAGAGGACTGTGGAGGAGCAGAAACCATCAGGAACCCAGGAACCCTAAATACTCAGGAAGAAGATTCCAGCTCTTCACAAACTGAAGTCAGTGAGGATGATGAAGAGGAAGACCATGTCAACAATCCTGACTCTCAGCTGTCAGACACTGGGTCAGAAACTGAAGACAGTAACAAAAACAGGAAGGAGATCAGGTCTCCTGAGTCAGGTGTAGGCACTGTCAAGACAAGCAGGAAAGTCCAGGCAAGGCAGAAACCATATGGTTGTGATCTCTGTGGGAAAAGATTGACCACAAAACAAAATCTAGAAATACACACAAGAATCCACACAGGTGAGAAGCCATTTTGTTGTGGAGATTGTGGACAAAGTTTTAGAGTCAAATCACTTTTAGAAACACACATGAGAATCCACACAGGTGAGAAGCCATTTTGTTGTGGTGATTGTGGACAAAGTTTTAGGGAAAAGTCAAATTTAAACAAACACATAAGAATCCACACAGGTGAGAAGCCATTTTGTTGTGGTGATTGTGGACAACGTTTTAGGGAAAAGTCACATTTAAACAGACACATGAGGATCCACACAGGTCAAAAACCATTTTGTTGTGGTGACTGTGGACGAAGTTTTAGCCAAAAGTCAACTTTTAACACACACATTAGAATCCACACAGGTCAGAGGCCATTTTGTTGTGATGATTGTGGACAACGTTTTAGACAAAAGTCAACTTTAAACAAACACATGATGATCCACACAGGTCAGAAGCCTTTTTGTTGTGATAATTGTGGACGAAGTTTTAGCCGAAAGGAAAATTTAAACAGACACATGAGAATCCACACAGGTCAGAAGCCATTTTGTTGTGATGATTGTGGACAAAGTTTTAGGGAGAAATCAAATTTAAACAAACACATGAGAATCCACACAGGTCAGAGGTCATTTAATGACTCCTGAAACACAAGAATCAACACTTGTGTGGGAAACAGTTTAACAGAATATTCAGACAACTCTTAGAGACACATGTTAATAAACACTGAGTTGAAGCTGAACAGGTCCAGGTGTAACCCACATAAAATGAGATGAGTGTACCTCCTTAAAATGATACAGTGGCTAGGAAAGATGGACTGAGTGCCACCAAACTGTTTCCTCCAAGTGTAATGACCTGAGATCAGTCAGGTTTTTTATGATGAACTGTTCCTGAGGTGGATTCCTCCAGGAGATGGCGAGCCTTCCCACCTGAACTATGAAGAGAGACATTGTGATTCCTTCCTATCCAGTTGGGACGATTCCTGCTGCACTTGCAGTGTGGTAGGACTGTATCAACCACATTTATTTACACACATCCAGTCATGCATGAGAAAATGGACTGATGAGTCCACCATTTTTCCTTTTTTAATTTCTACACCCTGGGCATTTGTTGGACTGAACTTGACGGACAAATTATTTTTGGAACTGTGTAACCAGGTTGTTGTGTAAAATTGTTCACTGCTGTTGAATGGTGTTTGCTTTTGGATCTGAAAGGATTTTTAGGTCAATGAATGAGTTTTTCTTTATTTTAGAGATTTGAGAACTCTGATTACTCAGTTTCACCCAAGATTGACTCAAGATTGATCCAAAATTTAAACTATGGCGCCCTCTGCTGTTGTGGTCATTTATTGATCCCAAACAACTATCAGTGTATGTCACTGGTTTATCCCCAGTTTTAAGACGACCCCACATTTTTAGATTTTTTTCTATGGAAAAAAAGACAAAGTGCATTTTGAATAATTATAATTTTAAATGTTTTAAAGTAAATGTTTATTTACTCATCTTTATTATGTGCGGGGGAAACACTAGTTGTGTAATTACTACCATTACATTTTTCATCTCACACACACCCTAGCTGCAGCTCACAGCCCCCCAGAGGTGCACCCCACTTGAGGAATCCCTGATGTACAGGTCAGTGCTGAGTAGGTTTAGTCAGTCTAGGAGGAGAGTTCATTCCTAGTAAAAACTGAGAGAACAGCTGTAGGGTTTCCTTCACACATTCTGAACTGATTGGTACTTTTTATTCCCTTTTGTTATTCTAGTTCTCCTGTTTTTATTATTGTGCTGCTCAAGCTGATTTAGACACTGGATTTTCTTTATTCTCACTGTTTTCAATGAATATGGATGATTCAAAACTTTCATTTGTACTTTTCAAATACTACTACTACTAAATTCAAATGATGTGTCATTGTCAGTGTCAAGTCTCAGTCTGTTTGTGTTGAAACACTTAAAGGATCACACACGAGTTCTGCTCCCTACTTCCTTCCTTCCTTCTCTCCTTTCAGGTTTCTGTTTGTCAGCTTTTAGGTGACTCAGACTCCTCCCTGTCTAAAACATCTAAACTGGAACAACACGGTTTTTAGGCAGAAGTTTTTAGACTGAACTCACATCAAAGCTCCATAATACGACTACAACACACACACATGACTCTATGATTGCTCAGGCTCTAGATGTAAACTCACACACCAGATGAGATGATTCTGAGCTCTAGATGAGTCCATGTTTAGCTCTAGATGAGTCCATGTTTAGCTCTAGATGAGTCCACGTTTAGCTCTAGGTGAGTCCACGTTTAGCTCTAGGTGAGTCCACGTTTAGCTCTAGGTGAGTCCACGTTTAGCTCTAGGTGAGTCCACGTTTAGCTCTAAGTGAGTCCACGTTTAGCTCTAGGTGAGTCCACGTTTAGCTCTAGGTGAGTCCACGTTTAGCTCTAGGTGAGTCCACGTTTAGCTCTAGGTGAGTCCGTTTAGCTCTAGAGGAGTCCACGTTTAGCTCTAGGTGAGTCCACGTTTAGCTCTAGAGGAGTCCACGTTTAGCTCTAGAGGAGTCCACGTTTAGCTCTAGAGGAGTCCACGTTTAGCTCTAGAGGAGTCCACGTTTAGCTCTAGAGGAGTCCACGTTTAGCGCTAGGTGAGTCCACGTTTAGCTCTAGAGGAGTCCACGTTTAGCTCTAGAGGAGTCCACGTTTAGCGCTAGGTGAGTCCATTCCAGCTGCCCCCCCCCCAGCAGTCCTCTGTGGTCCAGCTGAACCCCGTCCTGCTCTCGGTCTGCTCGGCTCCAGAGGGACTCATGTGCTCCACAGCTGGTCGTCGTGTTTTGGACGTTGGAGAGAAAAGTCCAGCCAAGTGGACATGTTCCAGTTCCTCCTGACTCCTCAGCTGTGAAGTTCTGTTACCATCACTTCATCTGAAACTCTCCTCATGATGTGGAGCAGAGACTCTTATTTTGAAACAACCTGGTCCATCGTTACTGAACGTCCTGTTTTCATCTCGTCACCTTGTTGAGCTAAAACAGGATTTTAGGAGTCAAACTGATTGTCAGAAATAAATATCAGACTTTCTTTAAAGCTGAGGACTTGATATTTTAACCCACTGTCATCCAGATCAGTTTTCTGACTGAGCCATTCTTTTTCCTTCAATAGTTTTTGTAGATTGAGCTAAAATGAGATGTTTGAAGCTTTAAAGTGATAATATGCAACTTTTTCATATTTTTAAATCTTCTCCTTGAGCCAGTCTGTGCTAATATGACCCTTTACAGAGTTAATGAAAAGTCACTTAGCCCCATCTGGTGATTACAGCCGGAAAACCACGATTGCAAGATCTCCGTCGCCGTCCCGGTACCCAGGAAGTCACGTGTCTCACGAGGGTTAGGCTAACCCAAAGTGCTAGCTGTTATGCTAGCGCTGGAGTGTTTTTATCTCATGATTCCTGATTTTTTTTCAATCTCTCCCTGCTTGAACACAGCTGATTTCTTTGAAAGAGTAAATAACCGCTCCTGTAGAAAGCTATGAAGGCTGAGGAGACATTTCAACAGGTAGATTTAGGCGTTTAGAAGCTGAAACGATCTGGTAACTTGTTTAATGCAGCAATTTAAAACGGACACCAGAGGGAGCCCAAAACAAGCAAAACTGCATATTATCACTTTAAATCAGCTGTTTCTCTGAATTAAAACACGTTTAATGGCAAACAGGACTCTGAGTCTAACCAGGATTTTATAGGATGAGTTTCTAAAAGTTGTCATACTTCAGGTATTTTACTAAAAGTAGAAATACATTCATCTACTGTTTAATGTTTACAAGTGAATACATTTGTTTATTTACTCTAAAACGTACCATGATTAATGGTTCTAATCTAAGAACTCTGCCTCTTTAACAGGATTAGTACGTTCCTCAACTTGTTTGCTGTCCTCTGGTGGAAAATCTGAGTACTACAAATGAAAGTGACGATTTTAATATCCTAAAATAAGAAAATACCATGAAATAATGACCCAGTAAATAAATCAAAATCTAAATATTCTTGTTTTCAAACCATAAACTAATAAATAGTTTCTTCTCTTCTTCTCTGGACTTTTTATTCCTCTTTGATTTCCAGTCGTTTTGTCTCTCATAAAAAATCATCTTTTTGTTGTCAGTAGTTTGTTTTGCTCGTTGCCTCTGGGCCCTTTCAGCATCTGGGTCAGAGAGCTCGGGGCCCCAAGATGTGACTGAGCAGCAGCAGCTGGGGCCTCAGGCTGCTTGATGGACAACCAATCAGAACCCATCAGAGTGATGGAAAGCTGAGGTAGAGCCTCACCTGAGGTAGAGCCTCACCTGAGGTAGAGCTTCACCTGAGGTAGACCTTCACCTGAGGTAGATCTTC
>SSNR01000711.1:121479-135388 GCA_006937965.1 Callopanchax toddi | reverse complement strand
GGGTGGAGTCATCCACGTGTTTCAGGAGCTCCACAGCCTGATGGGTGGAGGTGCAGCTGTTTGTGGAGAGAGAGAAAAGTAGTGGAGAAAGAACTGTTGGCTTTGGAATGTCTGGGACTGTTTCTGGGTCTTTATGAGGGAAAAGATCCAATCTGTCTTCAAATGGGTCAAAGGAGTTCAAAGTGGGTCAGATGGTGAAATCAGGCCAGAATGCTGAGTGTGAAAATGTCCTGATGTCAGTGAGAGCAGAGAGGACTCTGAGGTCCTGCCTGGCGCCCGTCAAGGAGCAGACAGCCGGTCTGTGGAGAGATCAGAGCTCAGCTGCAGACGGGATTCTGTTTGGAAGATTTGGAATAAGGAGGAGAACAAAGGTGGGGCTGGAGAGTGAGTTCAACCAGTCAGAGTGAAGGGAGGACGTTTTGTCTTCACAGGAAGACCAGAGGTCTCTCAGACTTTGTCCACACATCCACCCTGAGCTGCATCAGAAAAGTGTTGAAGCTGCTGAGTCAGGTCAGTCAGTCACTGGCTTTAATGCAGCGATCCACTTTAAACTCTGACATCTGCTGCAGCTCATCCATCCAACCACAACGTTGACTAGAAAAAGGAGGAGGAATCAGGTCCTCCCAGACCAGATTTCTGCTCCAGAGTTCTTGTAGCAACAGTTTAGCTGTGACACTGAAAGGCCCCACAGTGAGCTCAGCTCACTTTATCATCTGAGAAATATTTCCAAACTGAGAAAGTTGGTGTCAAAACCTGAACAGGAAATGGTTCTTCATGCTTTGATCTCCTCTCGTCTAGATGACTGTAACTCACTTTTCACATGTTTGAACCAAAAAGCCCTTTATGGCCTTCAGCTGGTCCAGAACTCTGCAGCGAGGCTCCTCACTGGAGCAAACAGGAAAGATCACATCACTCCTATTCTGAGGTCTCTGCACTGGTTACCTGTTAAATGTAGAGTTCATTTTAAAATCCTGACTCTAACTTTCAGGGCCCTACATGGTCAAGCTCCTCTTTATGTTACTGAACTGATAAAGCCGTACGCTCCAACCCGAGTCCTCAGGTCCACAGACCAGAATCTCCTAACAGTTCCAAGGACCAGATTTAAAAGTCGAGGTGATCGCTCCTTCCAGTCTGTTGCACCTCGACTTTGGAATGACCTTCCTTTAGTTTTACGCTGTATAGACAGTCTGGACTCCTTTAAAAAGCAGCTGAAGACCCAATTATTCAAAACTGTTTTTAAATAACTCTTTTGTGTTCTCTTGTTGTTGTTTAATGATTTTGATTTGTAATGATATTTTGTTTGTTTTATTAATTTTATTTGTTTTATAATGTTTGATTCTGTTTTCTGTGAAGCACTTTGTGATTTTTTCTGTGAAAGGTGCTATATAAATAAACTTTACTTACTTACTTACTCTTCTGGTCACAAAACAAGACTTAGGAGGTGATGACTGCAAAGGGGAAAGGAGGAGGAGGAGGAGGACACAAGAGGGAAAAACTCTAAACCAAACCCCACAGGGGTGGAACACAACAGAGACGTTGTTTTAGAAAGGCCTTGATTTCACTATGAAATGACCTCTACCTGTAGTGGACTGGTAATCAGGAGCACCAGGAGATTTCCCAGCAGGGCCGGATCTAGCCAGCCCCACTAAGGGGTAGAATATTGGGGGGGGGGGTTCGAGTCTGGACATGCTAAGAATTTTTTTGTCATCACACCCCCCAATCCCTTAAATACATCAAAAACTACACCATCATCATATCAGTTCCTCTATCCATATATTTATTTTTCATATTTGATCCCTACCCTCTGCATTTACCCGGGCTTGGGACCGGCACAAGTAGGACACTGGCTGATGACCTGTTGAGGCTGAAGTCATCTGGTTAGTTTTTGTTTTGTTTTTGGGTTCTTTTTTTTTTTGGTGTGTTTTTTGTGTATTTTTGTTTTCCTTTCTTTCTGTCATTTCGTTTTTGTCTTTTATTTTATTTGATTTTTATCTTGATTTTTATTTTTTAATCTTATCTATCTATTTAACCCTTATTTTTGTCTTTTAGATTATTTTTTAATCTATCTTATCTGTTGTATTTTGTCTCATATTATTTTTATCTCTTTTTAATCTATCTTATATTTGTATTGAACCTATCTTTTGTGTTTTATATAACTTTTTATCTTTTTAATTTTAAATTTTTCCATCCTATCTATTGAACCTCTCTTTTTTGTCTTTTACTTATTTTTATCCATATATCCTTTATCCATTTTCTATTGTTTATTGTATTTCTATCTTTTTTATTTCTTCTTTGTATATTTGTTTGTTGTTTTTATTTCTTTATGGCCTATATAAGCAGGGGTGCACAAAATTTTCCATCCCATGCCCAGGGAGAACCTGGCGCTCTTGTCTGGTATGCACGTGGGGGGGGGGGGGGGGGATGGAGGAGCCGCTCCATGCACGCCTAGCAGAGAATGGATCAGAAATCAATCAGTGATCCTTTGTTCTGGTTAACTAAAATGACTGATTCTGATAGAGAGAACTTGATATGTGATGACAAAATGAACTCCTTTCTCAGAGGGGAATTATTTATCAGCTAATTCAGAGCGCGCCGCGAGCTGTCGGGGTTAGTCAGGGAGAATTTAGCAAACGCACGAGCGCAGATCCGTGAACCGTATCCCGAACCATAGAGGGCGATCGGTACAGATCATGGATCTATTGTGACCTGTTGCACCCCTCCTGGGCATGTATGAGTTGCGTGCGTGGGTCGGATGTACTGTGATTGTGTGTGTGTTGAAGCGTGCGTCAAAGTAGCCGCGCGTAAAGGCGCGGAGCCAGGCGCATTGGAGATGCTGTGAGTGTCTGTTGGAGGTCCTGCCTGTGTGTCCACTAGCTTCAGAGGTCATGTGAGCACTCATTCACTGAGCTGCAACAGGATGTGAAGCTCGTCAGATCTAGGGGTCTCCCATCGGGACCGCGGAAGTGCTGGTCCGCAAAGGCACGTTTGGGCAGTCGGTTCTGGTACGCATGAATGAAATCCGGTTCTGATGACACCCTCCCTATGCATCTACCAATCAGTAGCTACTTTGAATGAGGACAAACAGAAAAGAGCGCTTATTCTGACCATTTTTCACTGAAATATTTTTGAAATTTGGTATTTCTACATGCAATCGCGTTTGGGGGGCAGTCATGGAATTTGGGGGGCAATGCCCCCCCTTGCCCATGCCTACATCTGGCCTCGTTTCCCAGTGGCCTGCCCATCTGGCTTGATCAGGTTTTGGCGATGTTCAGAACATGCTTGACAATTTAAACAATCCGTCATGCAGCTCATCAGAGCATCTTCCCTCCTGAAGCTCACAGAAACAGCAAAGCTGGGCCACAAAGACCTCCATCCTCTCTTTTTGTCAGTCTGTCAAAGAGCTGGGTCTTCAGCTCCTAAATGAGCAAACTCTTCAGAATGTGTCGACAGCTCCTGGTGTAAACTGTTGTAGAGCTCTTTGTGATATTTATCTGTGAAAGGAGCTTCATTATAAATAAACTTTACTTACTGAACAGCTAATAGTGAAGTGAACCAGTTCCCCCTCTAACATCACTTCTGGTTTTACAGGTGGGTGATGACCAAACCACTAAGAGGCTCCAAAACCTGGATTTCTCCTGAGATCTGCCCTGAGAACGTTTTATTAGCTGCTTTTAGCTAACGGCAGCAGAAGAGCTGATTAAAGCTCTACATGAACGCTGCTTCAGAACAACCAGCAGGATCAGTCTGGTTTGAACCAGCTGAGAAAAAGATCGCTCTGCAACAGGTGCAAGTATGGAAAGCTGTTCTGTCCTTTAATCAAATGCACTTTAACGTGCTGCAGAGCATCATCTGTGTATTTACTGGTTTAACCAAGTGAATCCAGAGCAGAGAAGTTTGATGTGTGTTTTCACATTTTAGGATTCATTTTCAAAATGTTGGGTCTAAAACCTTAAAATAACATGAAACCATGACAGGACATGTGATTTAATGAGACTTTATTCATGTCAGGACTGTGAAAGTCATTTCATCTGGTCCCCAGTCAGACAGAACGCTGCTCTCCTGCTCCAGAGGGACTTTTAACTGCAGGACAGAAAACACTTCATTCATCAGACGGACATTCAACATAGACAATGTTAGAATGGAGGAGGGGCAGCTCTGAATGTGGACACAAATCTAAGAAGTCAATTATTACCAAGCATGACAATGACAGTAGATGAAGTCATGGAGAGTTGAACAACTGAGATTATAATGGAGAACAGAGTGAACCTATGAGTTAGTTGTATATATAGAGCACCAGGAACTGATATGGACCATTTAAAACTGTAGAGAGAAGATGAATCAAAAACAGGGCAAAACAATATTTTAGTTTAACCTGTTTACAAAGATCACAAGACCAACAAGGATTATGACACACTGTCCCCTCCTCGCCTCGCCTTCCTCCGCTTGTCCGGGTCGCAGGGGCAGCATCCCAAGTTGGGCATCCCAGGCCATCCTCTCCCCAGCCAGGTCCACCAGCTCCTCAGCTGGGACGCCCAGGTGTTCCCGGGCCAACCTGAAGATGTATTTCCTCCAGCTTGTCCTGGGTCGACTCGGGGGCCTCCTGCCAGCAGGACATGCCTGAAACACCTCCCCAGGGAGGCGTCCAGGAGGCATCCTGACCAGATGCCCGAACCACCTCAACTGGCTCCTTTCAACATGGAGGAGCAGCGGCAGCGGCTCTACTCTGAGTCTCTCCCGGATGTCCGAGCTTCTTACCCTATCCCTGAGGCTGAGCCCGGCCACCCTGCGCAGGAAACTCTTTTCAGCCGCTTGTATCCACAATCTCAATCTTTCGGTCATTACCCAAAGCTCATGACCATAGTTGAAGATTGGGACGTAGATCAATCGGTAAATCGAGAGCCTTGCTTTCTGGCTCAGCTCCTTCTTCACCACAACTGATCGGTTCAGCATCCGCATCACTGCAGACGCTGCCCCAATCCGCCTGTCGATCTCCCACTCCCTCCTTCCCTCACTCGTGAACAAGAACCAAAGATACTTAAACTCCTCCACCAGGGGCAAGACCTCTCTCCCGACCCGGAGTTGGCAAGCCACCCTTTTCCAGTCAAGAACCATGGCCTCAGACTTGGAGGTGCTGATCCTCATCCCAGCCGCTTCACACTTGGCTGCGAACCTCCCCAGCTGAAGGTCAGAGCCTGATGAAGCTAGGAGGACCACATCATCTGCAAAAAGCAGAGACGAGATTCTCCTGCCACCAAACTAAACACCCTCCACATCACGGCTGCGCCTAGAAATCCTGTCCATAAAGGTTATGAACAGGACCGGTGACAAAGGGCAGCCCTGGCGGAGTCCAACCCTCACTGGGAACAGGTCCGACTTACTGCCGGCTATGCGGCCCAGACTCACACTCCTCTGGTACAGGGACTGAATGGCCCTTAACAAAAGACCATCCCATACTTCTGGAGCGCCCCCCACAGGGTGCCCCTGGGGGCACGGTCATAAGCCTTCTCCAAATCCACAAAACACATGTGGATTGGTTGGGCAAACTCCCATGACCCCTCCATCACCCTAGCGAGGGTAAAGAGCTGGTCCACAGTTCCACGACCAGGACGAAAACCACATTGCTCCTCTTCTATCTGAGGTTCAACTATCGACCGGACCCTCCTCTCCAGGACCCTGGAGTAGACCTTTCCAGGAGGCTGAGGAGTGTGATCCCCCTATAGTTGGAACACACCCTCTGGTCCCCCTTCTTAAAAATGGGAACCACCACCCCGGTCTGCCACTCAACAGGGACTGCCCCCGATGACTACGCAATGTTGCAGAGACGTGTCAGCCATGACAGTCCTACAACATCCAAAGCCTTGAGGTACCCAGGTCAGATCTCATCCACCTCCGGGGCTCCGCCACTGTGTAGCTGTTTGACTACCTCAGCGACTTCTGCCCCAGAGATTGGACAGTCCGTCCCCAGGTCTCCCAGCTCTGGTTCCTCATAGGAATGCGTGTCAGTGGGATTGAGGAGCTCCTCAAAGTATTCCTTCCACCGCCCGACTATAGCCCCAGTTGATGTCAGCAGCTCCCCGTCCCCACTGTAAACCGTGTGAGCAAGTTGCCGCCTTCCTCCCCTGAGGTGCCGGATGGTTTGCCAGAACCTCTTTGAAGCCGATCGATAGTCTTTTTCCATGGCCTCGCCAAACTCCTCCCACGCCCGATATTTTCCCTCAGATACCGCCACAGATGCACCCGCTTGGCCCTCCGGTACCTGTCTGCTGCCTCCGGAGACCCACAGACCAGCCACGCCCTGTAGGCCTCCTTCTTCATCCTGACGGCTCCCCTAACCTCTGGTGTCCACCAGCGGGTACGGGGGTTACCGCCACGACTGGCACCGGCTACCTTGCGACCACAGCTAGCAACAGCCTCCTCAACAATCGCAGAGCGGAACAAGGCCCATTCGGACTCAATGTCCCCCACTGCTCTCGGGACGCGGTCGAAGCTCTGCCAGAGGTGGGAAATAAAGACCATCTTGACAGGTTCTTCTGTCAGGCATTCCCAGCAGACCCTCACTATACGTTTGGGTCTACCAGGTCTGTGTAGCATCTTCCCCTGCCATCTGATCCAGCTCACCACCAGGTGGTGATCAGTTGACAGCTCCGCTCCTCTCTTCACCGGAGTGTCCAAAACATACGGTCTCAGGTCAGATGATACAACTATAAAGTCAATCATCAACCTGTAACCTAGGCTGCCCTGGTACCAGGTGTACCGATGGGCATCCTTATGTTCGAACATGGTGTTCATTATGGCCAGACTGCGACTTGCACAGAAGTCCAATAACAGAACACCACTCGAGTTCACATTGGGCGGGCCGTTCCTCCCAATCACGCCCCTCCAGGTCACGCTGTCATTGCCCATGTGAGCATTAAAGTCTCCCAGCTGGACAATGGAGTCCCCAGTTGGAGCACCATCCAGCACGTGTCCCAGGGACTCCAAAAAGGGTGGGTACTCTGAACTGCTATTTGGTGCATAAGCACAAACAACAGTCAGGACCCGTTCCCCAACCAGAAGGCGCAGGGAAGTTACCCTCTCCTCCCCCGGAGAAAACCCCAACATACAGGCAGGAGAGTCTTGGGGCTAACAGAAAGCCCACCCCAGCCCTCCGCCTCTCACCCAGATCAACTCCAGCAAACAAGAGTGTCCAACCCCTCTCCAGGACTCGGGTTCCAGAACCAACGCTATGTATCGAAGTGAGTCCGACTATATCTAGCCGGTATCGCTCAGCCTCTTCCACAAGCTCCAGCTCCTTCCCCACCAGAGAGGTGACGTTCCATGTCCCAATAACCAATTTTCCTGTCTGGGGATTGGACCGCCAAAGCTCCCGCCTCGGTCTGCCACCCGATCCACAATGCACCAGACCCTTCATGTTCCTCCTGCAGGTGGTGGGTCCACAGTTAGATGAGCCCATGTATCCGGTTTGTGCTGGGTCCAGCCGGGCCCCATGGGCGAATGCCCAGCCACCAGGCGCTCGTCCACGGGCCCCAACCCAAGGCCTGGCTCCACGGGCCCCAACCCAAGGCCTGGCTCCATGGGCCCCAACCCAAGGCCTGGCTCCATGGGCCCCAACCCAAGGCCTGGCTCCACGGGCCCCAACCCAAGGCCTGGCTCCACGGGCCCCAATCCAAGGCCTGGCTCCATGGGCCCCAACCCAAGGCCTGGCTCCACGGGCCCCAACCCAAGGCCTGGCTCCACGGGCCCCAACCCAAGGCCTGGCTCCACGGGCCCCAACCCGGTAACCCTCTGGGCCAGGTACTCTGGCTCATTGATGTTGCCTCCATGAAAGTTCTTCTGAACCGCACTTTGTCTCACCCCTCCCCTAGGACCAATTTTCTATGTGTGACCTTACCAGGGGCACAAAGTGCACCAGACAACATAGCTCCTAGGATTGTTAGGACACTCAAACTCCTCCACCATGATAAGGTGATGGTTCAAGGAGGAGACACACTGTGCTACCTTAATAAACAATATCATTATGAATTATGTTGAACAAATTATGGTAAACGGCACACTGATGATAAACGACACACTGATGATAAACGACATTAGTGACCACTTACCTAATGGGTTAAGGAAAGCACGTCCCAAATAAACTCAGTCAAGGATTACTGCAAGAGAATACAAACCGATGAAACAATTACTGCATATAAAAATGATTTGATGTCACATGACTGGGATACTGTTTATAGGGAGAATGATGCACATACTGCAGTAGATATATATTGTTGTTGTCATATGTTCAAATAAAAGTTTCTATCAATTCACTCATGCAGCATCGACATGGTTCCTAAATCTTTGGTTTCAGGGTCACATTTCATTCCTGTTGCACCGTTTTGATACTCACAGAGACAGTCATAAGTCACCACCAGGTACTTGTACGTTCCAGGGCAGGGATCTCCAAACGGATATTTATTCACTGTGAGATAGCAGCTTTTCTTCAAGCTGTTCAAGCCACAGCTGTGGGTGAAGATCAACATGAGGAAATTAAACTGCAGTCTGAGGATGAAATCAGACACCTGAAGACATAAATTCACTTTACAACACCACTAAACTTTACCCTTTAAAAACGTTGTCTATCACATCCAGTGAGCAGTTAACATCCTGAAGCTGAGAGGGGGGACGGCTGTCAGAGCAGGTGGTGTGATCATGACGTCCATAAATAGCAGAACTCACATTAATCCTCTGCCAGGAATAACCTGGGGAAAACCAAAAACGTCATCATAGAAACTAACTCAGCGATTCAACAGCAATTTGACACCATCAGAACTGAATCANAGGAGCCGCTCCATGCACGCCTAGCAGAGAATGGATCAGAAATCAATCAGTGATCCTTTGTTCTGGTTAACTAAAATGACTGATTCTGATAGAGAGAACTTGATATGTGATGACAAAATGAACTCCTTTCTCAGAGGGGAATTATTTATCAGCTAATTCAGAGCGCGCCGCGAGCTGTCGGGGTTAGTCAGGGAGAATTTAGCAAACGCACGAGCGCAGATCCGTGAACCGTATCCCGAACCATAGAGGGCGATCGGTACAGATCATGGATCTATTGTGACCTGTTGCACCCCTCCTGGGCATGTATGAGTTGCGTGCGTGGGTCGGATGTACTGTGATTGTGTGTGTGTGTTGAAGCGTGCGTCAAAGTAGCCGCGTGTAAAGGCGCGGTGCCAGGCGCATTGGAGATGCTGTGAGTATCTGTTGGAGGTCCTGCCTGTGTGTCCACTAGCTTCAGAGGTCATGTGAGCACTCACTCACTGAGCTGCAACAGGATGTGAAGCTCGTCAGATCTAGGGGTCTCCCATCGGGACCGCGGAAGCGCTGGTCCGCAAAGGAACGTTTGGGCAGTCGGTTCTGGTACGTATGAATGAAATCCGGTTCTCATGACACCCTCCCTATGCATCTACCAATCAGTAGCTACTTTGAATGAGGACAAACAGAAGAGAGCGCTTATTCTGACCATTTTTCACTGAAATATTTTTGAAATTTGGTATTTCTACATGCAATCGCGTTTGGGGGGCAGTCATGGAATTTGGGGGGGCAATGCCTACATCCGGCCTCGTTTCCCAGTGGCCTGTCCATCTGGCTTGATCAGGTTTTGGCGATGTTCAGAACGTGTTTGACAATTTAATCAATCCGTCATGCAGCTCATCAGAGCATCTTCCCTCCTGAAGCTCACAGAAACACAGCAAAGCTGGACCACTAAGACCTCCATCCTCTCTTTTTGTCAGTCTGTCAAAGAGCTGGGTCTTCAGCTCCTAAATGAGCAAACTCTTCAGAATGTGTCGACAGCTCCTGGTGTAAACTGTTGTAGAGCGCTTTGTGATATTTATCTGTGAAAGGAGCTTCATTATAAATAAACTTTACTGACTAAACAGCTAATAGTGAACTGAGCCAGTTCCCCCTCTAACATCACTTCTGGTTTTACAGGTGGGTGATGACCAAACCACTAAGAGGCTCCAAAACCTGGATTTCTCCTGAGATCTGCCCTGAGAACGTTTTATTAGCTGCTTTTAGCTAACGGCAGCAGAAGAGCTGATTAAAGCTCTACATGAACGCTGCTTCAGAACAACCAGCAGGATCAGTCTGGTTTGAACCAGCTGAGAAAAAGATCGCTCTGCAACAGGTGCAAGTATGGAAAGCTGTTCTGTCCTTTAATCAAATGCACTTTAACGTGCTGCAGAGCATCATCTGTGTATTTACTGGTTTAACCAAGTGAATCCAGAGCAGAGAAGTTTGATGTGTGTTTTCACATTTTAGGATTCATTTTCAAAATGTTGGGTCTAAAACCTTAAAATAACATGAAACCATGACAGGACATGTGATTTAATGAGACTTTATTCATGTCAGGACTGTGAAAGTCATTTCATCTGGTCCCCAGTCAGACAGAACGCTGCTCTCCTGCTCCAGAGGGACTTTTAACTGCAGGACAGAAAACACTTCATTCATCAGACGGACATTCAACATAGACAATGTTAGAATGGAGGAGGGGCAGCTCTGAATGTGGACACAAATCTAAGAAGTCAATTATTACCAAGCATGACAATGACAGTAGATGAAGTCATGGAGAGTTGAACAACTGAGATTATAATGGAGAACAGAGTGAACCTATGAGTTAGTTGTATATATAGAGCACCAGGAACTGATATGGACCATTTAAAACTGTAGAGAGAAGATGAATCAAAAACAGGGCAAAACAATATTTTAGTTTAACCTGTTTACAAAGATCACAAGACCAACAAGGATTATGACACACTGTCCCCTCCTCGCCTCGCCTTCCTCCGCTTGTCCGGGTCGCAGGGGCAGCATCCCAAGTTGGGCATCCCAGGCCATCCTCTCCCCAGCCAGGTCCACCAGCTCCTCAGCTGGGACGCCCAGGTGTTCCCGGGCCAACCTGAAGATGTATTTCCTCCAGCTTGTCCTGGGTCGACCTGGGGGCCTCCTGCCGGCAGGACATGCCCAGAACACCTCCCGAGGGAGGCGTCCAGGAGGCATCCTTACCAGATGCCCGAACCACCTCAACTGGCTCCTTTCGATATGGAGGAGCAGCGACTCTACTCCGAGTCTCTCCCGGATGTCCGAGCTTCTTACCCTATCCCTAAGGCTGAGCCCGGCCACCCTGCGGAGGAAACTCATTTCAGCCGCTTGTATCCGCGATCTCGTTCTTTCGGTCACTACCCAAAGCTCATGACCATAGGTGAGGATTGGGACGTAGACCGACCGGTAAATCGAGAGCCTTGCTTTCTGGCTCAGCTCTCTCTTTACCACAACAGACCGGTTCAGCGTCCGCATCACTGCAGACGCTGCCCCAATCCGCCTGTCGATCTCCCGCTCCCTCCTTCCCTCACTCGTGAACAAGACCCCGAGATACTTGAACTCCTCCACTTGAGGCAGGACCTCTCTCCCGACCCGGAGTTGGCAATCCACCTTTTTCCGGTCGAGAACCATGGCCTCAGATTTGGAGGTGCTGATCCTCATCCCAGCCGCTTCACACTCGGCTGCGAACCTTCCCAGCAAGAGCTGAAGGTCAGAGCTCGATGAAGCTAGGAGGACCACATCATCCGCAAAAAGCAGAGACGCGATTCTCCTGTCACCAAACCCAACCCCCTCCACACCACGGCTGCGCCTAGAAATCCTGTCCATAAAGGTTATGAACAGGACCGGTGACAAAGGGCAGCCCTGGCGGAGTCCAACCCTCACTGGGAACAGGTCCGACTTACTGCCGGCTATGCGGCCCAGACTCACACTCCTCTGGTACAGGGACTGAATGGCCCTTAACAAAAGACCATCCACCCCGTACTCCTGGAGCGCCCCCCACAGGGTGCCCCTGGGGACACGGTCATAAGCCTTCTCCAAATCCACAAAACACATGTGGATTGGTTGGGCAAACTCCCATGACCCCTCCATCACCCTAGCGAGGGTAAAGAGCTGGTCCACAGTTCCACGACCAGGACGAAAACCACATTGCTCCTCTTCTATCTGAGGTTCAACTATCGACCGGACCCTCCTCTCCAGGACCCTGGAGTAGACCTTTCCAGGAGGCTGAGGAGTGTGATCCCCCTATAGTTGGAACACACCCTCTGGTCCCCCTTCTTAAAAATGGGAACCACCACCCCGGTCTGCCACTCAACAGGGACTGCCCCCGATGACTACGCAATGTTGCAGAGACGTGTCAGCCATGACAGTCCTACAACATCCAAAGCCTTGAGGTACCCAGGTCAGATCTCATCCACCTCCGGGGCTCCGCCACTGTGTAGCTGTTTGACTACCTCAGCGACTTCTGCCCCAGAGATTGGACAGTCCGTCCCCAGGTCTCCCAGCTCTGGTTCCTCATAGGAATGCGTGTCAGTGGGATTGAGGAGCTCCTCAAAGTATTCCTTCCACCGCCCGACTATAGCCCCAGTTGATGTCAGCAGCTCCCCGTCCCCACTGTAAACCGTGTGAGCAAGTTGCCGCCTTCCTCCCCTGAGGTGCCGGATGGTTTGCCAGAACCTCTTTGAAGCCGATCGATAGTCTTTTTCCATGGCCTCGCCAAACTCCTCCCACGCCCGATATTTTCCCTCAGATACCGCCACAGATGCACCCGCTTGGCCCTCCGGTACCTGTCTGCTGCCTCCGGAGACCCACAGACCAGCCACGCCCTGTAGGCCTCCTTCTTCATCCTGACGGCTCCCCTAACCTCTGGTGTCCACCAGCGGGTACGGGGGTTACCGCCACGACTGGCACCGGCTACCTTGCGACCACAGCTAGCAACAGCCTCCTCAACAATCGCAGAGCGGAACAAGGCCCATTCGGACTCAATGTCCCCCACTGCTCTCGGGACGCGGTCGAAGCTCTGCCAGAGGTGGGAAATAAAGACCATCTTGACAGGTTCTTCTGTCAGGCATTCCCAGCAGACCCTCACTATACGTTTGGGTCTACCAGGTCTGTGTAGCATCTTCCCCTGCCATCTGATCCAGCTCACCACCAGGTGGTGATCAGTTGACAGCTCCGCTCCTCTCTTCACCGGAGTGTCCAAAACATACGGTCTCAGGTCAGATGATACAACTATAAAGTCAATCATCAACCTGTAACCTAGGCTGCCCTGGTACCAGGTGTACCGATGGGCATCCTTATGTTCGAACATGGTGTTCATTATGGCCAGACTGCGACTTGCACAGAAGTCCAATAACAGAACACCACTCGAGTTCACATTGGGCGGGCCGTTCCTCCCAATCACGCCCCTCCAGGTCACGCTGTCATTGCCCATGTGAGCATTAAAGTCTCCCAGCTGGACAATGGAGTCCCCAGTTGGAGCACCATCCAGCACGTGTCCCAGGGACTCCAAAAAGGGTGGGTACTCTGAACTGCTATTTGGTGCATAAGCACAAACAACAGTCAGGACCCGTTCCCCAACCAGAAGGCGCAGGGAAGTTACCCTCTCCTCCCCCGGAGAAAACCCCAACATACAGGCAGGAGAGTCTTGGGGCTAACAGAAAGCCCACCCCAGCCCTCCGCCTCTCACCCAGATCAACTCCAGCAAACAAGAGTGTCCAACCCCTCTCCAGGACTCGGGTTCCAGAACCAACGCTATGTATCGAAGTGAGTCCGACTATATCTAGCCGGTATCGCTCAGCCTCTTCCACAAGCTCCAGCTCCTTCCCCACCAGAGAGGTGACGTTCCATGTCCCAATAACCAATTTTCCTGTCTGGGGATTGGACCGCCAAAGCTCCCGCCTCGGTCTGCCACCCGATCCACAATGCACCAGACCCTTCATGTTCCTCCTGCAGGTGGTGGGTCCACAGTTAGATGAGCCCATGTATCCGGTTTGTGCTGGGTCCAGCCGGGCCCCATGGGCGAATGCCCAGCCACCAGGCGCTCGTCCACGGG
>SSNR01000711.1:80901-98313 GCA_006937965.1 Callopanchax toddi | reverse complement strand
CGGTATTTTATTTTTAACTTGATTTTTAAAACTGTATTGCACTGTAGAGGCTAGTGAGAAGCACAATTTGGTTTCAGCCTGTGTATTTCTGGAAATACCGTATGAAATGGCAATAAACCGTCTTGAGTATTGACATGAAAGCTTCTAGATCAGCTGTGACTCATATGTTTGACTCCATGTCAGAGGTCTGTATTAAACACAGCATGAATACGAGTCTGGTTCCATGTGTGTGAACATCTACAACACACACTTTAATATGTTGGAACACTCAGAAAACATGAGTGAGATTCATTTAATGTCAGACCAAGCCAGCAGGTATGTCCACCCCTACCTGGTCCGTCTGCTCCAGCCTGCTGCCTGGAGACTCAAAGAGACAGGTGGTGAAGTGAGATATTGTCTAAAGCACTGAGGAGAAATGTCTTCAGGTGTGTCCGTTCCTCCTGACCACTCCCATTACTGACTCTGACAGGAAACCCCAGCAGGTCTCAGACTGAGTGGGAGGGGCTTGTTGATGTTTATCTAATCAGCTGTCATCAGTGACTGACAGCTCCACCAAGTCAGCTAAAGGTTTATAAACTCTGTGTTTGGTTCTGCTAGGAATCCTTCATCCAGCGACTGCTGCTGCTGCTTGGATTCATCCTCAACAAGGTAGAGTCTGACTTCTGCTGCATCAGCAGAAAACAGGACACTTTCACCTGGATGATGTTCATCTGATGGACTAGACGGTCATCAGGATCCAGGTCTGATTCTCTAATAATGTTCTGT
This sequence comes from Callopanchax toddi, assembly GCA_006937965.1. NCBI lineage: Eukaryota > Metazoa > Chordata > Actinopteri > Cyprinodontiformes > Nothobranchiidae > Callopanchax > Callopanchax toddi. Next base: position 97,548 of record SSNR01000711.1, on the reverse strand, counting down.
TTGACTCAGATGACATCAGGTCTTCTCTTCGTGTTGCTCCTCGGGATCGGAGGAAACGTAAGTTTGGAGAATTTAAAATAAATCAATCAATTGAAATAAAAATAATCTGATTTGTGTCAGATTTACTCTTTTAGAGACAAAACACACGTTAAAGGAAAACCTTTAAAAAATTCCTGATCAATGTTTGCTGATGAAGATGATCTCCTCACTGAACCCTTTAAAATCAACACTAAGAAACCAAGCTATGAACAATGTTCCTTTTTGATATTTTTATCTCTTTTGGAACACTGAGGGTTATAATATATAGTAAAAACTTTACAGACAATATTGTAAAAAGTTTGAATTTCCCTAGCATTTTTGCTGGTTCATCTGAAAACGTTCACCTGATGGATTAGATAGTGATCAGATTCCAGTCTGAATTTTCTAATAACATTTTTTTTTAATAATTTTTTTCTGAAAACAAAATGATTTTATTTTTATAAAGTGGTTTGTTTGTTTGTGTCTGGTAAATTGAGTTTAAACATTCAGGGACTGAAACCTGCTTCAGGAGCTGGCTGACCTTCTGGGTTAAAGGTTAGCGTTTAGCTAAGAGCTAAATGAGGTGTTTTAGATCTCCCAGTTGCTCCAGTCAGTCACAGGTTACAGATCAATGGTTTTCTCATGGACACTTTGTCTCTGACTCTGTTTTTCCATCCACAGCTGATCTCTGAAGCAGAAGGAGGTTGGTGATTTTCTCTTTTAGAAGCAGCAGGTCTTCAAATCAGTGCTGCAACCATTATGATCATGAAACTATCAGCCTGACATTAGTGGAGGCCTCTGATTGGCTGATAGTTGATGGAACTGCCTCTTTCTGGTGGACATCAATGATCAGGGTGCTCGTTTATAAAACTTGCTTACGCACAAAATGAGCCTGAAAGTTGAGTAAGTTACACAACCTTTGGGATTTATAAAAGAAAACGTAACAGAAAATGTGAGTAACTTTAAGTGAACTCTGAATCTTGTGTAAGGACCTGTTGGAGACATGAAACCTGTCAGAGCAGCTGGTGAGATGAAAAATGTTGAATTTATGACACAATTAAAGACTTGTAGACCCTCACACACACAGAACCAACAATCCCATCTCCAAAAAGAATAAAAATTAAAATCTGAATGAAAGTATGTCACATTTTAGAATAATATCACATTATGTTCATCCAGTCCTCTTCAGTGTAGCGTTTTGATATGCTACACCCTCTCTGATTAAATATTGAACTCAACTTTAGATGAAAGTTATAAACTGTGACATTTACCCTTAGGAAATTGCTAATATTTATTGAATGTATATTAACACCTTATTAATAATTTGAAGCTGAGGCAAAATAAAAAAACGATTTTACAATCATTTATTTATAAAAGAACTAAGAACACAGAGAAATAGAACAGGTCTGATTTTTGAGGTAGCTCATTTCACACAATCAAGATTCTTCAACATGATGTGGAATGTTTAAAGATGTGTCTCATTGTGAGGTTAACAGACTTAAGTATGTTTTGATGAGACTAGGAGAAATTTAGATGCTAGTAGTTAGTCTAGAGTGCTTTTAGTTGCTATTTTGAGTTGCTACTGAATTTGGATGGTTTAATTTAGTTTAGGAGAATTAAACTTTATCAAGCCAAGCCTCTCGGTCGATTTGTCTCTCAGTGATCTTTCAGTCTCTAATGCTGTTATTCTCTCTGTCTGTTTTCTCCCCAATTTCTTTTCTCTCTTCTTGTTGAAAAATAGAATCAGTTCAGTTAAACTTCACTAAATCCTTAAAGGGTTTGATAATTAGTGAAAAATAAATGCAAAGTTAAAAGCTTTTCTTTTTATATAATAAAACTGTTTAATTCAGTGATAATAGTGTTTCATATAGATTGTTTTCAGATGCACACACCTGTCTGTCTCTTCTCATCGTGTCTGTCTGTCTGTCCTTTAACTCAGGGAGGTTTAATAGGGTAGGGATCCACGTCTCTCTGCTCTGAGCCACACTTCATGCTCTCAGCTGGTCTTCTTTTACTATTTCCACGTTCCAGGCAGCGTTTCTCTTTCTCTTCTCTTCCGGTTGTGAGGGCTCGATAGATAGAAGTTATCTCAACGAGAAATATCGTGACGTTTATATATATATGTGTATATATATATATATATATATATATATATATAATATGGGATGCAACGGTACACTTTGACCATGGTTCGGTCTGCACCTCGGTGTTTGGGTCACGGTTTCGGTTTTGTCTCGGTCCACTTTGAATCATAGAAAACCTTAAGTAAATCTGAAATGTCCAAAACTTATTTTTATTTTATTCACACATAAAAATAAGTTTTCAGACGTGTTACTTGTAGTCCAGTGTATCATAATATGTTCAGAGACAAACAGAAAAGTCACTTTTAAAGTGCCTTTTCAATGAACAATTAAACATAAAATAGTCTAAGAGATTTTTATATGAACACTTTTATTTTGAAGTCTGGCCAGATGTTCCTGTGCTGTTCCAGACAGACTTCAAAATAAAAGCATTCATATAAAAATCTCTTACAAATAGTATAAAGTGCCTTATTACAAATAAACACGCCAACAGTGTGGTTCCTTTTCTTGTGCTTTTCTGAGCCGATGCTGTACGCTTGTTGAAAGCCATTAGCCACAGACTGCTGGTTTTCCCCTGGCGTTACCTGCTCCAATGTCCTGCTTCCAGAAAGCGATACACTGGGGCAGTGCTGTCGGGACATGCTTAGCCATGTTTGTAGTGTTTCCTGCTACGTGTGGGAGATGGGTCAAACAATGCTTGCAGACGTCTCATTTTTGTTCACTGTTTTCTCTCCTTTGTCTTTATATTCAACTGCGCCGCACGTTTTGAATTGTTTGCCTCTCGCCGCCTGTCTGTCTCTCTGTAGCGGGTCAATCCTGTGATTGGTGGATCGCGGATAGGGAGGGGGTCTGCTGTGAGCAGCTTCAGACAGACGAGATAAGAGCGAGCACACAGAATGAAACCAGTACTGAACCAGTACTGAAGCTAATAATGGTACGTCTTTGAACCGCGGCCCTAAGACGTATTGGACCGTGAATGGTGTACCGTACAGTCCGGTCTTGGACCGAGTATTGTTGCATTCCTAATATATATATACAATGTATATGTATGTATATATATATATATATATAAATATATATATATATAGTGTATATATATATACACACACATATATATACACACACACACATATATATATATATATATATATATATATATATATATATATATATATATATATATATATATAGTACAGAGTAGTTTGTAGCACTAGTAGACTTTCAGATGGTACTTTAGGACATGCTGTACAGGATGTAGGTGTCTACAGGCACTTCCCTAAATATTTGAATTACATAAACATTTCTATTGTCTAACCCGGTTTCTTTTCACAGATAAAATTGTGTTATGTGAACACTCCCGGGCCACCATAGACTGTGGTAAGTCTCCTTTCTGACCTGATTACAGCTTCATTCAATTTATAAAACATTTAGTTTGGGGGGATTTTTATTTGTTTATTTCCTAGTTGTGAGCATTATTAATTTGGCTTCTCAATAGTTGTGACTTAATTAGAGAACCTTAATTGTCTGTTGAATCAACCTGATCTACACTGTAAAACAGACATCAGATCATTTTCCAGGTCTGGATTTTGAAACCTTTTTGGAGACTCCTTCATGAATGTTGTTGTTTTAGTTACCACTGGATGGCGCTGGAGCTCACCTGATCAGTGGACTCATGGACTGTTTGGCTGAAGTCAAGGCGTGGATGGCAGAGAACTTTCTGTGTCTAAACGAGAGTAAAACAGAGTCAGTGTTGTTTGGACCAAATGGTCTTCTGGACTCCTCCTAGGTGGACTGTGGTCACCTGAAGTCCTGCCTGAGTGCCTCAGTGGTCAATCTTGGAGTGAAGATGGACAATGCCCTGTGCTTTGATGTCCACGTTAGTACTGTGGTGTCCTCATCTTTTATCACCTGAGACGGTTGGCTAAAGTGAAGCCATTTTTATCCAGACAGGACCTTGAGACTGTAGTTCATGCTTTTATAACATCACGCCTGATCACGTCACACCTGTCCTGGCTGCTCTTCACTGGCTGCCTGTGGATTTTAGAATTCGTTTTAAACTCCTTTTAATGGTTTTTAAGGCGTTGAACGGACTGGCTCCAGCTTATTTGGCAGAGTTGTCCCTGCTTGGTCGCTCCACTCCAAGAGCCAGTTGCTGCTGGCGGCTCCTAGAGCTCAGCTAAAGACAAGGGGAGATAGGGCGTTCTCCATGGCAGGGCCAAAACTGTGGAACACACTTCCCCTATATGTGAGTCTCTCTCCTTCAGTAGCCTTGCTTCGCCTCGCATTCCTCTGCTTATCGGAGTCGCGGGGGCAGCATCCCAATTAGGGAGTCCCAGACCGTCCTCTCCCCAGTCACCTCCACCAGCTCCTCTGACAGGACCCCAAGGCGTTCTCAGGCCAGGTTGAAGATGTACTTTCTCCAACGTGTCCTGGGTCGACCCGGGGGCCTCCTGTCAGCAGGACATGCCTGAAACACCTCCCCAGGGAGGCGTCCAGGGGGCATCCTGACCAGATGCCTGAACCACCTCAACTGACTCCTCTCTACATGGAGGAGCAGCGGCTCTACTCCGAGTCCCTCCCGAATGCCTGAACTTCTCACCCTATTCCTAAGGCTGAGCCCGGACACCCTACAGAGAAAACTCATTTTGGCTGCCTGTATCCGCGATCTTTTTCTTTCAGTCATTACCCAAAGTTCATGACCATAGGTGAGGATTGGGCGGTAAATCGACCGATAAATCGAGAGCCTTGCTTTCCGGCTCAGCTCCTTCTTCACCACAACAGACCGGTTCAGCATCCGCATCACTGCAGACGCTGCCCCAATCCGCCTGTCGATCTCCCGCTCCCTCCTTCCCTCACTCATGAACAAGACCCCGAGAAACCTAAACTCCTCCACCTGGGATAGGATCTCTCTCCCGACCTGGAGTAGGCAAGCCACCTTTTTCCGGTCGAGAACCATGGTCTCAAACTTAGAGGTGCTGATCCTCATCCCAGTCGTTTCACACTCAGCTGTGAACCTCCCCAGTAAGAGCTGTAGGTCAGAGCCTGATGAAGCTAGGAGGACCACATCATCCACAAAAAGCAGAGACGAGATTCTCCTGTCACCAAACTAAACACCCTCCACACCACAGCTGCTCCTAGAAATCCTGTCCATAAAGGTTATGAACAGGACCGGTGACAAAGGGCAGCCCTGGCGGAGTCCAACCCTCACTGGGAACAGGTCCGACTTACTGCTGGCAGACCAAACTCATGCTCCTCTGGTACAGGGACTGAATTGCCCTCAACAAAAGACCATCCACCCCGTACTCCTGGAGCGCCCCCGACAGGGTGTCCCTGGGGACACGGTCATAAGCCTTCTCCAAATCCACAAAACACATGTGGATTGGTTGGGTAAACTCCCATGACCCCTCCATCACCCTAGCGAGGGTAAAGAGCTGGTCCACAGTTCCAGGACCAGGACGATGTGGGTTTCCTCCTTAAGTAGCGGTTTTTAAAACGAGGCTGAAGACCCACTTTTTCAGCCTGGCTTTTAACTCAGTTGGTTAGATGTTGTTGATGTTTTACATGATTTTATTTTGTTTTAATTGTCTCTGTGGATTTGATCTGTTTTAATGTGTTACTGTGCAGCCCTTTGGTGGCATCCCTCATGCCTGTAAGGGCCGTTATGAATAAAGGTGATGATGATGATGAGTTGAACTTTAATTTGCCTTTGACTTAATAAACAAACTTTCCTGCTTTAACTCTCTGATACTTTTCCAGTTCCGGTCCTGTGTTTTGGCTGTGCTCTGTTACGATTCGTTTGAACCGTGGAACTATTCCAGCACTTTATTCCATCATGTTGCTCTCCTCCACCTGCATGAGGAGTGTACCAGCTACCATTTCCTATGACTGTAGACTCTTCTGTCCATCCGTTAGGCCAAGATCGAGGAGAATTTCGTGGGTCCCTTTGTTTATCCGTTTCACCGTGGCCACACCACCTCCCCCCATCGCCGCCAGAAGCTGGAACCGTGCCAAACACACGAAACGAGGAATGTCCAAATCCATCCAGAACCTGGAGGAAACGGGTCAAACGATGTGGTATTCAGGTACGGATAAGATTCACCTGGAAGCGTGGCCCGATGAGCAAACTACAGCGTGAACCTCGCACCATTTTCTCCATGAAGAGCCCCCCCACCACCACCTCCGCCCTCTTGTCGATTTCAACACAGAGACCTCCGCCTCAGCAGCCATCTTTACTCCATGTAATTCCATGGAATATATTCCTGTCCCCTCCATGAGTGGCTTCCATGAGCACAGTGGTAGAAATCTCCAAACCTCCTCTCCCTAACTCCAGCTACACCAGTAAGTAACAACTCTCCTACTCCACTGAACATGGCGCTACTAAACGCTCGCTCCATAAGCAATGAATCCTTCCTGCTGAATGACCTGGTTTTCTCCAAAAACCTGGACGTTTTCTTTCTGACTGAAGTTTGGCAACAACTCTCAGATCTAACTGAGCTGTGCCCCAATGATTATTCATTCATCAGCCAGCCTCGGACATCCGGTGGAGGTGGAGGTCTGGCTGCAGTTTTCAGAAACCAGTTTACATGTCGCTCCTAAACTCTGGACGTTTCTCCTCCTTTGAACTCCAGCTGATCAAAGTGGGGCATAAAGACTTGTTCTACTGCGCCGTCATCTATCGTCCTCCTGCTCCAAACAGCTCCTTCCTGCAGGAGTTCAGTGACTTCCTGTCCTCCACAGTGAAGCTGTCCAGACTGATGATTGTTGGGGATTTCAACATCTACATTGATGATGAGTCCGACCCCTTTGCCAGGAGTTTCTCCAGCCTCATGGACTCTTTTTCATCTACTCAGCATGTATCTGGTCCCACACATTCCAAAGGTCATACACTAGACCAGTGGTTCACAACCGTTTATTTTACCTGTCAAGTTTTTGATGACCCCCACCTTCCAGTAAGAAACAATAAAATAGTTCAAGCATGCTTTGACTTTTTAAATTCAATGCATAACAGTAATTACAATGAACCAAACTAAACAGAGAGCATGAACAGTTTGTATTGCAGATTATTTCCTGTAAACACTGATTAATCAGCCAGTCTTCATTTTTATCAGTTTGACACAGGGTCAGGAAAGCTCGGACCGGATTTTGAAGTTCCATGAAACGCTGCAGCACTTTGCCCCTCAACAACCAGCGCACCTTTTGCAAAATGTTAATAAAGTTTTTTTTAAACAGCGCACCTCAAAGCGGAGGAGGAGCATCTGGTGAAGCCTTTTACAGCAGTGATCTGTTAAATGAAACAAAGTCTCTGTAAATCTGTACAGATTGTGTTGCTGTTTCCAGTCTGTTTGAATTTGTAAAGCACCTTGTGATTTATATACAGTATAAATAAAATTCTTCTTCTCCTCTCCCAGGTCTTGGGTTATTCAGTGTGGACTCTGCTACTTATGGACGTCAGGACACCACCACCTGCTCTGACAACATTCCTTCCTCTGAGCTCCAGAACACTTCCTGCTCGTTGTCCACCAGTATAGTTTCTGACAAGTAATATTTTTAAACTGTGTGATTATACATGGCACCATGTTTTCAGGTTTATCATCTCTGAATCCATCCTCAGACTGTAGATTTGTCCTCATGTTGCTCTTCATCCACAGCTGTAATGGAATGTCAAGCTGCAAAATGTACGCAGATAACTCTGTGTTTGGAGATCCCTGCGTTGGCACCTACAAGTACCTGACGGTGCTTTATGAGTGTCACTGTGAGTATCTCAAACAACAAGAAGAAAATGTAACCCTGAAACCAGAGATTCCAGTGACTTCACCTGTTTTCTGTCCTGCAGATATGGCCTGAAAAGTCCCTCTGGAGCAGCGGAGCATCTTCTCTGTCTGATTGGGAAAAGATGACTTTCACAGTGACGACATGAATAAAATGAATTAAGCATCATATCTCCTGTCATGGTTTAGTTAATAATATCTTTATTTATATAGAACCTGTCTCAGGTCAATGACCACAAAGGGCTTTACAATAAAAACAATTATAAAAACACAAAGGATTAAACTTGGTAAGAACATGATAAGACACAGATTAAAACATGATAAAACACAAAATAAAAACATTGTCTCGTCTTCTTCCGCTTATCCGGGTCCGGGTCGCGGGGGCAGCATCCCAATTAGGGAGTCCCAGACGGTCCTCTCCCCAGCCACTTCCACCAGCTCCTCCAGCAGGATCCCAAGACGCTCCAGGGCCAAACCAGAGATATATTTTCTCCAGCGTGTCCTGGGTCGACCCGGGGGCCTCCTGCCGGCAGGACATGCCTGAAACACCTCCCTGGGGAGGCGTCCAGGGGGCATCCTAACAAGATGCCTGAACCACCTCAGCTGGCTCCTCTCTACATGGAGGAGCAGCGGTTCTACTCCGAGTCTCTCCCGAATGTCCGAGCTCCTCACCCTATCCCTAAGGTTGAGCCCGGCCACTAGGGATGATCCGGATACCCGTTTCAGACAAGTATCGGTACGGATAATGCATATTTTCCGAATACGAGCATCGTCCGAGTGAAACATGTGAATATCTGTGCTCGGGCTGAAGGAAAGTCCTCATTGGGTAACTGTCTGTCTGTCTTTTCTTCACGCTCTCTAATTGCCCACAGTCACACAGAGCGCCCGCCCCTCCCACATCTCTGCAGCAGATCATCAGGTCTGCTGTGGGAAATGATCCATTTTCACCTAATTGGTCTAAAAACACTTTTTGAAAACAAATTAATTTTTATCTGCAAATAATTGTCGCGTGTCGGTGCCAGTAATCACCAAGTAGACTCTTGTTCTGTTTGGAGTCAGACCGTGCAGCAAATCCAGGACCTGGCTGGACCGGGTCCAGGGTCTGGGTAGACGCGCAATGCCCTGAGCTACCACGGCCCGCTGGCACGCCTCCTCCTCCTAAACTGGACATAATAGTGAGTGGTTCGGAGTTCGTTCGGCGAGGACGAGGAGAAGGGGGGCAGGTGAGTCGTGGACTCACTGCGGCTCCACGTCAACCAGGACCAGCTGTGCTCTGGTGAACCCGAGCGTTTCCTGGTGGAGCAGTGATGGTCCAGACTTTTTAAAATTCATACTTTGATCTGACCGGTCTACAAAACCAGATCAGCGGGTCCATGAACACTGGGTCAGGTCATCATTATTTTACCATTTTTGTCCTGCCTGATGCGCATTTGGAAAAAAAAAGTCTGTGTAAAAACCCCTCAGCATAGTTTTTAATGGTCTGAGAGACCCACTGGTTTTCAGTGTCTTCTCCTCTCTGGCTGAAGGACGAAGGTCCCGTTATCTGTCACCTGTCACGCGTCAGGTGAACTCAGCGGTGCTCGCGCGCCTGTCGTTATGATAAAGTGAATGGAGCGCGCACCGTCCAAACAGCGTGACTGACAGCTTAAAATTCAACAGATCAAACATCAACACTAAAACGCATTTATCTGTCAGTGACTTTATCAGATTCGTCTTTACAGCTGTTTTCAGAGACTCACATTAATTCTAATGTTTAAAAAGACCCACAAGTAGTTTAACTAAAACATGATGAAGAGCCCTACATGCTGTAACATGGATAATAAAATAAACAGGAGAGAAATAAAGTCATTTACAATCACTTTGACAGGTGAAAAAAAAAATTTTTGAAGTGATTTGATTTGCTAAAAAAAAAAAGAGACAGTTGATTTATTCAGGTCACCTATAAACTAAATCTAATCCTTTACTGTCAGGTGACCTGATGAGAAGGTTTCTACAGTAAAAAATATTAAAATGTGATTTTTTTTTAATGACAAAGTGTACCTCGGCTCAAAAAAGGTTCAAAAACCCAGCCTTTAATATTGTGATCAAAACCATTGAATCAATTCTGAGGCTGCTCTGTAAATAGCAGACTTAAAATAATGTACAGATTTAAGCCACAGCAACTTCAGGTCAAATCACACCCATTTCCGATTCGAGGCCCACCCACTTCCGGTTTAGGCACCGCCCACTCCGAGTACAGAGACGGATAATTTAGATGGTTGAACAGATACAGATACTGCGGTACTTGTTTACCATGTTACCGAGTGCAGCTTTAAATGTATGAAAGAGCTAAATCAGAAAAGCTTCTACAAATAGAAGTTTAAAAGTGACTGATCTTCCAGTGAAATGGACCATGGAGACCAAGATCCTCTAATCCTGTTTCACCTCTTCTTTAGAACAACAGAAGTTACCTATACTAGTGTGTTGTCTCTTGTAGTGAAGGAGGTCAATGAAAGATTGATTTCACTCTGCTAAAAAAAAAGGCTTTCCCAATTGAGTGACTCCTTCATCCTGTTTGCTCTTCAGCTCCTTCAGTTTCTGGACCTTCTGTGTGTCTCCTTTCTCCTTCATCTTCTCAATCAGGAGGTCCAAGTGGACATGAGTGGACACTGAATTGATATTCAGGGCAATCTGCTCCAGTTTGATGATGAGTTGGTAGGCTTCTTCCAGGTAGTCATTCTTCTCTTTGCCCAGAGTTTCTGTTTCTAGTTTCTGAGCTCTCAGAACGCCACTGATTCTGTCTTGTGCTTCTTCATATTTCTTCTTCACATCTACCAGGGTCTTCTTGTCCTTTTCTGTTTTGAGCACGTATTTCCATCCGTCTTTAAGATGAGTTGACACAGGACAGCTGTTGGTACAAACTTTACAGTGACCCTTTTTAAAGATTTTACAATCTCTTGGATGCAAGGCTACAGTACATGGGAAGTGACAGTTCACCTCACAGCGTGTACAGTATACGGCTCCTTCATGAAGCGCTCCCCGCTTCCAACCTTTAATTTCTTCTTTTTCTTTGTAGACCTCATCAACTTCTACTGTAAAATTGCTGTCATTCTTTAAATCCTCTTCACATTTCTTCAGCTCTTCTTCTGTCTGTTTAATTCTTCTCTCTTGTTGATCAATCATCTGAATTTTTTCTTGCAGGTTGTGGATGCAGGCCGTCAGTTTGATCCGTGAATTCAGAACATCCAGCGTTAAGCCTAACTTCTGTGGTTCGACTTCTTCCATGAACTTTGCCAGCTGCTTCATTCCTCTCTCTGTCAAATCATAGGATTGCTTGAGCGCCTCCAGGTTTTCTTCTTCTCGATCTTCACTCTGGCAGCTATCAAACAGGAAGTGAGTGGGCTGATTCTTCTCATTTTTGGCACATTTAATTTGTGCAGCTTCAAGAGCTTTCAGGGTATTTTTAGGCATTCTTCCATCCGAGTGTGTGACCAGAGCTACAATGTTTTTTTCTATATTTTTACTAAACAAAGACTCCACTTGATTGAAGATGTACTTCAGTTTGTCACTCAGTGGATTCACACTCGCCTTCATCACCACACCCACAGCATGGAGTTCATGAACTCCGTCATGTGATTGAAACAAGTCAAGTAACTGTTGACTGACGATGGCATCACGGTCCAACCCTCTGGTGTCTCCAAACCCTGGAGTATCAATGATGGTGAGGGAGTACGGCAGGGCTTTACCTTCAAAACCAAAGATGTCATAAACCATCACATCTGATGTCTGACTTTCTGTCTGACTCTCTCCCTCCTCTTTCATCTGGAACCAGATGTTATCTTCCCACTTCACTCCCATGGCGTAGTTAGCCAGAGCGTTGATCAGAGTCGATTTTCCCGTTCCTGTTTCACCTACAAGCAGGATGGCTCTATTTGTCTTGTTCACATCTTTTTCACCAACAGTCATTCTGGTCAGATTTCCAAACTTCACTTCCTTTACTGGCAGCTGGTAGACAGCGGGAGGTCCTGAACGGATGAGAGCGCTTTTGAGGGTCATGTCTTTGTATTTGGGTGAGATGTCAGTGATCCTACAGACAAAGCAGAATAAAGAAGTTAAGACTACAAGTACAAATACACAAACATACAAAATAAATATTAGGGGTGAGCCGAATCCTCGTTTCAGACGAGTATCCGGTACGGATAATGCATTTTTGACGAGTACGAGCCGGATCNAGGGGGCAGTGTCCAGTAGGGGAAAGTGCCCAGCAGGGGGCAGTGTCCAGTAGGGGGCAGTGTCCAGTAGGGGGCAGTGTCCAGTAGGGGGCAGTGCCCAGTAGGGGGCAGTGCCGTCGCGTGAAAGAGAAACGAAACTGAAACTAAACACTACACGGTCTATGGGCAATGGCGGTGGCACTGCCTCGCTCCAGTTGTCGTGAACGTGCATGTGGGAGGAGAATTGACCATATAAGCAAGTCTGGATCACTATGACCTCATAGCGGGCTGCAGTGAAAAAAACAGTTTGAAACCTGGGTCTGAAATCTGGAAGAGCTTCTCACTGGCTGGACTAGGAGACAGATGGACGCCGTGTTTTGCTCTTTCTGGCAGGTTTAAGGTGAGAACTCAACGTTGCAACATGATAGATAAGTCAGAAAACATGGAAACCGATGTCATGGGCACTTTAACTTTATTTTTATCATTATTTACCACTTTTTTTTTTAAATGACTCGTTAATTTAAATTGTGAATAACATGACTTATTTGAAATAAAAAATCAATTATAAAAAAAGAAAGAAAGAAAGATACTGAGAAGAACCCTCAGGCTCCCAGGCCTCTGCTAGAGGACCTGAGCTTGAAGTCAACGAGTTCAAATCCTAGAACAAATCCAGACAGCAGACTTTATTGTTGAGCTTTGATTGAACACACAAACACTCATTATTTCATCAATGTGACAAACAGCTGCTCCTGTTAACATTTACACACTAACTTTACACTTTCATCACCATCATTTCAACTTTAGTAGTAGTAGTATTTTAGAAAAACAAATGCAGGTTTATAAATTCATATTAGAAAAAAGAGAGAAGAAAGAATCTCTAAATCAGGTTGTTCAGCACAATAATAAAAACAGGAGAACTAGAAGTAATCACAACTATATGGTCTCCCTTAAAAAGGAAACACGCCTAAATAAAGAAGTACATACTTGACTTGATCTGGGGATCAACATGTCAAACTTCAACACAACCGTTGTTGGTTTGACTAAAAAGAGCCCTGAAGATCATCAGTAACACTCGCTAGAGAGATCCCTCTAACCTGTTAAGAATCGAATCTAAAAGACTGACATTTCAGGAGTTAGTTGACTTGAAAATATTACAATGAACAAAGCTAATAGGAATACCTCACCAGCTAATATTCAGAACATGTTTGATCAGAGAGTTAGTTTTCATTTGAAAGGAACTGAAGTTTTTATTGAGAACCAAAAAGAAGGAATTTAACATTTCTGTTAATGAGGTCAAATTATAGAATAACCTTGACAATAAAAAAACACTTAACATATTTAATAGAGGTGTAACGATACCCAAAAATCACGAGACGAGACGATATTTAATAACAGTTTCAAGAAAACTTCAAAGATCAAATTTATGCAACAAAAACACTTTTATTCCAGACTTTTAGAAGTTTTTCCACAAACTCAACTGATGTCTTTCTGTTTCTGATTTCTTGAATCTTATCAGTCGGGGTGTAACGATACTGAAAACTCACAGGATGAGATTTTATTCACATTTTCAAGAATTTTTCAAAGATCAAACTATTGCTGTAAATGTTTTTTCCCGTCTCTCTCCTCCTCTCCTGTCTCACCAAAGGTAAAAAATTTTCTCCCCATTTTTTCTCTCTTCTTGTTGAAAAATAGAATGAGTTCAGTTAAACTTCACTAAATCCTTAAAGGATTTGATCATTACTAGAAAATAAATGCAAAGCTAAGAAAAGCTTTTCTTTTTCTATAATAAAACTGTGTTTAATACAGTGATAATACAGTGTTTCATATAGATTGTTTTCAGATGCACACACCTGTCTGTCTCCTTGTCTCCTCTGTCCTCCTCGTGTCTGTCTGTCTGTCCTTTAATGCAGGGAGGTTTAATAGGGTAGGGATCCTCGTCTATCTGCTCTGAGCCACACACCAAGCCCCACGCTGTTCTTCTTTTACTATTTCCACAGCAGGCAGGCGATTTTCTAACAGGGCAGTTTGTATTCTGAGCGATGCATTTACAATGAATGAACGGCAGCGTCTTAAGTTTCACTTTCGCTTTAGGAGCGCCGTTTTCACTCGCGTGCCCAAATGCAAATAATTACATAATCAGGTCATGCGGGTTCGCGAGATCGAACTTATCTCAACGAGAATATCGTGGCGTTTTAATATCACGAGATCTCATTACACCCCTAATATTTAAAAATGTATCAAGTCGAGGGTGTTAAGGAATTATGAAAATATGAATTTGACAGGAAACAGTTGATTAAAATGAAGACTTCCTGTTGAATCTGTCTCTGAAAGAGTTAAGTTTTTACTACTGTGGCTAAATAGATGTTTACCAACTTGGTAAATGCACCAGAATGCAGAAAATGGCGTCAACGCCGTACCTTTTTACTGTGGGGAAGTGCCATCCCCACCCCCCACACACATTTTTTATGCTTCTGACAGCACTTTTTAGGAGTCATTAAATTGCCTCTGCCTTGTGTGGATTCTCATGTGTTTGTTTAAATGTGACTTTTGGATAAAGCGTTGTCCACAATCACCACAACAAAATGGCCTCTCACCTGTGTGGATCATCGTGTGTGTGTTTAAACTTGACTTGTCCCTAAAACGTTGTCCACAATCACCACAACAAAATGGCTTCTCACCTGTGTGGATCATTATGTGTCTGTTTAAAGTTGAATTGTCCCTAAAACTTTGTCCACAAACACAACAGAATGGCTTCTGTCCTGTGTGGATCATCGTGTGTTTGTTTAAATGTGACTTTCGGATAAAGCGTTGTCCACAATCACCACAACAAAATGGCCTCTCACCTGTGTGGATCATCGTGTGTCTGTTTAAACCTGACTTGTCCCTAAAACTTTGTCCACAATCACCACAATAGAATGGCTTCTGACCTGTGTGGATCATCATGTGTGTGTTTAAACCTGACTTGTCCCTAAAACTTTGTCCACAATCACCACAATAGAATGGCTTCTGACCTGTGTGGATCATTATGTGTTTGTTTAAAGTTGACTTGGCCCTAAAATTTTGTCCACAATCACCACAACAGAATGGCTTCTCACCTGTGTGGATCATCATGTGTTTGTTTAAAGTTGACTTGGCCCTAAAATTTTGTCCACAATCACCACAACAGAATGGCTTCTGACCTGTGTGGATCATTATGTGTTTGTTTAAATGTGACTTGTCCCTAAAACGCTGTCCACAATCTCGACAACAAAATGGCTTCTGACCTGTGTGGATTCTCATGTGTCTGTCTAAAGGTGACTTGTCCTTAAAACGTTGTCCACAATCTCGACAACAAAATGGCTTCTGACCTGTGTGGATCATCATGTGTCTCTTTAAAATTGGCTTGTACCTAAAACTTTGTCCACAATCGCCACAACAAAATGGCTTCTGACCTGTGTGGATTCTTGTGTGCATTTTTAGACTTTGTTTTGTGGTAAATCTTTTCCCACAGAGATCACAACCATATGGTTTCTGCCCTGTCTGGACTTTCCTGCTGGTCTTGACTCTGCCTACACCTGACTCAGGAGACCTGATCTCCTTCCTGTTTTTGTTACTGTCTTCAGTTTCTGACCCAGTGTCTGACAGCTGAGAGTCAGGATTGTTGACATGCTCTTCCTCTTCATCATCCTCACTGACTTCAGTTTGTGAAGAGCTGGAATCTTCTTCCTGAGTATTTGTGGTTCCTGGGTTCCTGATGGTTTCTGCTCCTCCACAGTCCTCTCCACCAGTTGCTGCTGTCATCTGGTCAGTGGAGCTGCTGGCTGGAAGCACTTGGTGCTGAGGAAGCTGTGACAACACAGGTTTCTCTTCATCATCCTCACTCTTCAAAGGAACTGCAAGGAAGGGAAGCCTGGTGTCATCGGTCTCCTCCTTAATATTGAGCTTGTCTTCATCCAGACTGGTCCAGAGTTCCTCCTCTTCCTCCTTTATGTTGAGGGGCTCTGGGTCCTGCTGGTCCACACCAGGCCTCCATTCTCCAGGAGCTTCTTCTTTCATTAAAACCAACTGTTGATCATCTGCAGGCAGACCTGAAACACATTCAGACGACTGTGAGTGAATTCACACAGACATCAGTTGAGTTCAAGAACAGAGAGAAATGAACAGGTTACATTAGTTTAAGTGTGTTCTGTTCTCTGTCTGTTCTGAGTCTACTGTATGTGCTGTTGTTATCAAATCAAAGGCTCGCGCACACACAAACCATCTGATTGTATAAACTCTGTTACTGAGCTGAAAACTGACAGTAACCAATAGACTGTAGGCTGAGCTCAGGGACGAGGCAGGATTGTTGTGTGAT
The DNA here is from genome assembly GCA_006937965.1 of Callopanchax toddi. NCBI lineage: Eukaryota > Metazoa > Chordata > Actinopteri > Cyprinodontiformes > Nothobranchiidae > Callopanchax > Callopanchax toddi. The sequence goes on along the minus strand of SSNR01000711.1, from coordinate 81,158 downwards.
CATGTGTCATAGAATCCACAATACAAGACAGAGGGCAGCATATTGGTCGGTTCTCACTATCAAACCGAATACAGGCTCCTCATGACACCCAAGTAAATCTACATTTAAAAATCAAAGGGCAGAAAAAATACTTAACCAAAGTCTTTAGAGAGCTACTGGAACCCATTTATCAATAACCACTGATCACATGAACTCAAGCATCTGTTGGATCAGTCTCATTTTAATAGAAGACCCTTCAGTTAGTGATGAGAAACATC
>SSNR01000711.1:69927-80891 GCA_006937965.1 Callopanchax toddi | reverse complement strand
GAAGGTCCCGTTATCTGTCAGCTGTCACGCGTCAGGTGAACTCAGCCGTGCTCGCCCGCCTGTCATTCATAAAGTGAATAGGAGCGCGCGCCGTGTTTCCCAGCTGCGTGACTGACAGCTTAAAATTCAACAGATCATCAACACTAAAACACATTGATCTGTCAGTGACTTTATCAGATTGTCTTTACAGCTGTTTTCAGAGACTCACATTAATTCTAATGTTTAAAAAGACCCACAAGTAGTTTAACTAAAACATGATGAAGAGCCCTGCATCCTGTAACATGGATAATAAAATAAACAGGAGAGAAATAAAGTCATTTTAAGGCAGATTTAATCCATTACAGATAAACTGGATGCTACAATCACTTTTTGACAGGTGAAAAAAAATCAGTTTGAAGTTAATTGATGTGGTAAAAAAAAGAGAGTTAATCAGGTCACTTGTAAACTAAATCTAATCCTTTATTGTCAGGTGACCAGATGAGAAGGTTTCTACAATAAAACTATTAAAACAAAGTGAGCCTTAGTAAACAGCTGCAGTTCTGACAGATTAATATGTTTTAGTGTTAAAAATGTTTGATTGGACCAAATTCAACCTGCTACCTTTATCAGACATCAGAGCTCAGAGTTCATCTGGTCTGGTGAATGTTGGGGGGTTTGTGACTCTGGTCTGGGAGGTTCTGACAGGTGTTAGGATTTTATGTTAGGCTGGTAACTAGCCCCCCCACCCCATGGTGTGCCTTGTGATATTTTTCAATAACAAAGTGTACCTTGGCTCAAAAAAGGCTGAAAAACCCAGCCTTTAATATTGTGATCAAAAACATTGAATCTTAATTCTGAGGCTGCTCTGTAAATAGTTTTCAAAAAAACAATACAAATAGCTAATTCTGATCAATCACCTGATATGCTTAATTGGTAGTAGGCTTTCGAGCCGACACAGCTTGGAGTAAGACAACATGCATAAAGAGGATGATGTGGTCAAAATACTCATTTGCCTAATAATTCTGCACTCCCTGTAAAAACAACCACAATGTGGTCACAACAGAAGTAAGAGTTTCAGGGAAAAAACAACCTGACCTACAAAAGGTCAGAAACACAACTTAATATTCACAATTAGCTTTCTACTGACACCACAAACACATAAATCCATCTCTATCTAACACAGTCAGATAATTAATGTTACAATTCAGACAACAACCATTAACCAAGCAAGTCATGACAATCAGCTCAACTAATGAAGTGAATTAACAACAAAATAAAGTCACATCCTCTGATATGTCCATCAAAATAAAGTTAAAATACGATTTTAGGACACTCATACAAAACTCCCATAGGAAACGTCCCGCTCGGAAAAGCAAAAAAACGTATCAAAACGGGCCAAACTACATAAACCAACGTATTCAATCAACAGTATCAATATTTCTCTAACATTCTGCTCTACCTATAACAAAAACATGTCGCTATTTAAGGTATAAATTCACTCATCAGGACTTAGAAAAGCTGGCTAGCTAGGCCTATGGGACTTTTGAATGGGAAAATCTGCGACATATTCATTGTTAATAGCAAAAAAGAAAGAAACAAACGAAGTCACTCACCATCAAGTTGATTCAACCAGGACACATGGAATCAATCGGCCAGGTTTTCACAAGCTGGCAAGAAGGATTCTTTGCATAAATATCCATTTTGTTTCCTCCATTGTAAATCCAAGAGCTATAAACTTCCGGGTAACCGTCGTCCCGGTCTGAGCAATACGCTGGTTTCCTGCCTTTCTGTGCATGACACGGACGCTAGACTCAGCGCCCTTCAGGTCTCCTATACTTTGCACTAAAGGCTGGTTCCATGGGTCAGTAACAGCGAACAAAGCGTAGGTCTGTTGGTAAAGCTGAGTGCGCCCAGGACATGCGCAGTAGACCCCAAAGAAACAGGAAGTATATCAGCAGTCAGTATAAGTGAATGGTAACTACTAGCATGCTAGTTGTTAATATTCACTTACAGTGTTTTACGCTAAGCTAATGCTAAAGGAGTACTGCTGGACTGCTAAAGGAGTACTCTCAGATCAGGATAACAGCTGGACTGTTTACAAATAGCTTTTACCCACTGATCTAACTATGAGGAATATGGCAATAGACAAAAAATCACTTTCTGGTGGAGTATCCCTTTAAGATTCCAGGGTTGCTTTGTTTTAAACACAGCGATTATAATATAGTGCTGATTAGTTTTTAAGATTTCTGCAACATATGAGCTAAAGTTTATGTTGAGTTTGATTACGCAGCATTTTCTGGTGACTGATTCAAAATAACATGTCATTGATTAAATTATTAATGTTTATTTTGTATTAATAAACATGTGTTTATTTAATTTGAAAGGTTACATAAATGTGTATGTATTTATACTAAAAAACTTTCTTTAGAGTCACTAAGAAAAGTCCTCGTGTTCTTCATCTGAGGCTCTTTGGCTCCAACTCAACATTTTCTCCTGTTTGTTTTGAGTCCATCAAACTTGTAAATGTTGAACAAGCCAGTTCCCACTAAAGCTGCTGTTTTCACATCAGAGATGGTCAGCTGATCAGAGACTTATTTCTGATGATAGTGGTCAGAAGAACGTCCACATCCTCCGAAACGGAGCTCTGATGATGTCAGCTGTTGTCAGAGCGGCAGCAGGAAGCTGCTGCAGGTTAATCATTGATGAGTTTACAGTCAGAGGAAGGTGCAGCAGCTGACCTTTGACCTGTGAGCAGCACTTTCAGACTGCTTTCAGAGCGACGGCAGCCTGCAGACTCAGAGGACTGACGGAGGAGAAGACCAGGATTTTCTCTTCTTCTACAGACCTGCTTCAGACAGAGTGAAGACGCTGAGTAAGTCCAACGTGTCTCCAGTAGAGACAGATTACGTCTCCTGATGAGACCTGAGTCAGAGCAGCTGAGGCTGCAGAACAATCTGTGAGTGATGGTTGATGAGGAGCTGCAGGTTGGTCCACCTCTACACTTCACATCACATCTGCTGCTGGTTTCTCCTCCAACACACCAACTCTGACTGGTCAGGACCTCTCTGGTGACCTCTGACCCTCTGAACACTCAGAGACTCAGACTGGAGTCTGATCTCAGATCCTGATGCTGGACTGGACTCTGATCTGGACTCCAGTTGGATCATTAACTGGTTTTATGATGGATCAGAGTTCATGTTGGTCAGAGAGTGAAACATGATTTGTGTTTTCTCTGCAGATGAAGGTAGAGAGTGATCTGATGTGATTCAGCAGCATGGATCAGAGTGAGGACAGAGAGGAGGGAGTCCCTGCCTCTAAAACCAGTCTGTGTGGAGAAGATGAGAGCCAGAGGTCAGATCATCATCTCTACCTGTCCAGGACTCTTCTCTATACATAAACAAATGAATACAATAATTTAAAGGTTCAACCTGATCATGTGTCACACAGGAGTCTCCTGTTAAAGGATCATCCACTCTTCAAAACACAGGCCTGTAAATTAGAGTAAGTTCAAATCAATTTCTCAAACATTTTACTTTTGAAGCATGTGACATTGGAACATTTTACATTTTTATCAGGATTGACCAAAGACTCAAACCAGAAGTGAAACCAAAACCCAGGTGGGTGTTCTTCAGGAGCAACACGTCAAAAAGTCATTCTACTGATTTTAAATCAACTGGTTCTCTGTCAACAGAGAGACCTGTTAAGGGTTTAATAATAAAGCATTTTGTTTTAAACAGGATCCATCAGAGACTCAAAGCTGAAGGCGAATCCAGCTGTGTGTCCTTTAAAAGTGATCAATCTAAGGAGTATTTTCTTGATTTTAAATCCTCTGTTCCTCTTCCATCAGAGAGGTGAGTGAATCTTTTTTTTTTTTTTTNCCCCGTGTCCTGTCCGGCTGTGGAGCAAACAGAATAATGTCTGAGTGCCAAAAACAAGCCCAACAGTGTTGCTGTTTCAGGTGAGAGGTTACAGCCACTGCTATAAAACTCCTCCTGATTTTTGTTTAAATATAACCCCCAAAATCTTTATTAGAATATTTTTATGGTTGATTGGACACGGAGCCTGAAAGTGAAGGGAAGGGTACAGAAAGAGGGATGGGGGAGAAAGTAAACAGAAAAAGAAGAGAACAAGAGACGTGAAGAATCCACTTCTAGACCTGTAAATAAAACACAAACAAACAAACAAAACAGGGAGAAAAGATACAACAGCAACAAACAGCATATATACAACAGCAACACCTCTTTTAGACAAAACTAAATTCTAATCCATGAAGAACCATATTTTTGAATCCAGTTGTTAATTGGTTAATAATGACAACATTTTGTTTTAAACAGGATCCATCAGAGACTCAAAACTGAAGATGGACCCAGCTGTGTGTCCTTTAAGAGCGATCAGTCAAAGGTTATAATTGAAGAATTTAAATCCAGTGCTGGTCCCCCCTCAGAGAGGTGAGTGAGTCTAAATGTCGTCACTGAGTCAGGTTGAACTGTTTTGATTCCATCAGCTGTTTAATGTCAGCTCAGCTCTTCTTCACACACATTTCTATGTTCAGATGTGAAGCGGTGTGTGTTGGATGTTTTCCACTAACTCAGCAGTCAAAGTGAAGGAATGGATGTTATGAAGCATGTTTCCATAGAACATCATGATAAACCTTTTTAACTTATATAAACTATTTATTAGACTTTTATATTTTATTGCTTTTAGAAATAATGCTATATGTTTTAAAAAATGATCAAACATTAGGGAGATCAAACAATGGTAAGTAATAGTACTATAACTGAAAATATCAAATATTGTTAAATAATGCATCCCTTTAACAGGCAGCGGCACATCCACAGGCTATGTTGTCTATTTTTAAAAATAATTCTTTGTAGACTCCTCCGGGTATTTAAATGTTATATATATATATATATATATATACACACACACACACACACACACACACACACACACACACACACACACACACACACACACACACACACACACACACACACACACACTTACAGCTACAGCTCTGTCCTGTCAGCTCTGACACTGATTCTGACTTTAAAGGCTTTGGCCAATAAAATGTTTTCCTCACAAGAAAGTTCTGCATGTGTGTGTGAGTTCTGAAATGGCCTCACACACATACTGTAATAAACAAGGCACCCCACGGACAGCCATGCATAAAAGCAGCAGAGACATAGTTTTATAGATTTACTACAAGTAAAAGATGGTAAAATGTGCTGAGAAAGAGAAAATATATAAGGGATGAGATGATTTTTTGGGGGATTGGAAACTTTTCTGTACAGTATTTTATGTTGTTTGGATGAAAATACCTTTGTAAAGTAAATTTAAAAAGCCATGTTTATTGTTTGAGTGATTGTGCATGTGCATGCATGCGTGTGCATGATTGTATTTTTCGTTAAAGTGAATGGGACACAGGAGTTCTGTGAATAAAAATGTGTTTTCTCCACATCAGGCAGATGTGCTGTCCTCATCACATGCTAAAGCCAAACAAAATTGATATTCATAATTTTATGACAGGGGTGGCCAACCTGGCTTCATGCGGCTCTTACGTTCATATCAAAGTTTTTGTTTTTATTTAGAGTTCTCACCTTTAACCAACCTGAACGGTCAGGTCAATTAGGGTCTAATATTTTAAATTAATTGTTGAGTTGGGTTCGATCAGAAGAGAGAGAGAGGGACGGGGAAGGAGGGAATCCTGTGTCACTAACCCAGTGTAGCACTATGTCATAGCAGTGGCAGCTGAAGTGTTTCAACAGAATTCATAATAAGATCAAAAGAGCTCAAACCCGGCCCAAGGTCATCAGAGCCAGTCGGTCAGAACTGAAGGGTCTTTTAAAACATGCTTTATATTTATGACAGGTGTTTTCCTTCTCTCTTTTTGCTATCTGAACTGACTCATCCCGAACAAATAATTTAATTATTCTGCGGGATGGGTCGAGTTGGACATGCGCACAAACACAGAAACGATTTACAGATGAGTACCAAATATCCACGCTTGATATTCTCACCTCATAGAAAATATTATTTTCAGCCTGCATTTAAATGATGAGATGAAACAATTGAAAACAGAAACAGTTCACCTGCTGGGGACTAAAACCTTCTCCTGGTCCCTGTGGACCTGAATCACCTCCTGGTCTCTGTGGACCTGAATCACCTCCTGGTCCCTGTGGACCTGAATCACCTCCTGGTCTCTGTGGACCTGAATCACATCCTGGTCTCTGTGGACCTGAATCACCTCCTGGTCACTGTGGACCTGAATCACATCCTGGTCTCTGTGGACCTGAATCACCTCTTGGTCACTGTGGACCTGAATCACCTCCTGGTCTCTGTGGACCTGAATCACATCCTGGTCCCTGAATCACCTCCTGGTCTCCGTGGACCTGAATCACCTCCTGGTCTCCGTGGACCTGAATCACCTCCTGGTCTCCGTGGACCTGAATCACCTTCTGGTCTCCGTGGACCTGAATCACCTCCTGGTCACTGTGGACCTGAATCACCTCCTGGTCTCTGTGGACCTGAATCACCTCCTGGTCACTGTGGACCTGAATCACATCCTGGTCCATGTGGACCTGAATCACCTCTTGGTCTCCGTGGACCTGAATCACCTTCTGGTCTCCGTGGACCTGAATCACCTCTTGGTCTCCGTGGACCTGAATCACCTCCTGGTCTCCGTGGACCTGAATCACCTCCTGGTCTCCGTGGACCTGAATCACCTCTTGGTCTCCGTGGACCTGAATCACCTCCTGGTCTCCGTGGACCTGAATCACCTCCTGGTCTCCGTGGACCTGAATCACCTTCTGGTCCCTGTGGACCTGAATTACCTCCTGGTCTCTGTGCACCTGCATCACATCCTGGTCCCTGTGGACCTGAATCACCTCCTGGTCTCCGTGGACCTGAATCACCTCCTGGTCTCCGTGGACCTGAATTACCTCCTGGTCTCCGTGGACCTGAATCACATCCTGTTTCAGCAAAATCAAACTCCTTCATCCTCCACCGTCAGTCCCATCACAGTTATTGAGGTTTTTGATGAAACTTTGACTTTGAGCTGCCGTAATGTTTTTTATTTGGGTGAAGCCAATGAGGTCATCAAGAGAGACAGATATAATTTATCTGCTCAGGCTCCGTCAAGTGCTGTGTGAATTGTAATCCGTCAAAATGACAGACGCCCTTCAGATTTGTACATCAAAGTTTAAAAAGGTAAATGAGGGAAGATATAGTTGAAAATGACTGACTTGTGGTTTTAGTTCTGTATGGAGCTTTTCTGTCATTATCATGTTTGTGTGGGACATTTACAATAAATCTGGCTGAGCAGAGGAGTGTGTGTGTGAGAGGAAGGGATGTTTGATGTTCATGTACCCAGGGTTGCCAGATTAGAAATATTAAAGTATCGTACCAGAATCCTAAAATTATCGTATCGTTACTGTGGCAATGCGTGGTCCCATGTCTTGAGGAGGAACGGCATAAGGATTATACCTGATGGGAGGGGTGAGACCTCTGAGACATGTTTGTGTAAAATAGCTAGCTAAACCTAGCTTGGCTGAAGACTCCTCAGTGAACCTGTAATTATCAATTATCAGATATAAGAAGTAGGAAATTATTGGTTATCGGTATCAGTTATAAAAAGTAATTACTATGCATCTCTAAACAAAAGGCATAATTATTGATGGTCACAGCCACACAATGAAGTTCGTGTTAGACTGACCTTCAGAAATCGTAAGGGATATGGACACCATTGTAGCGTTGTTAGTCACTACACCCTCTTCAAGGAAATATTAAACTCATTTAAGGATTAAGATGAAAAGTGTTGAACTGTCATCTAACCTTGGGAAATGGCTAATACTTATTGAAGGTATACATTAGGTTCTATTGTTTGTGAACAGTGAATTAATATCTTATTAATAATGTGAAGCTGAGGCAGGAAAAGGATTTTTCATCATTTAATTATAAAAAGAACTATATAGCTTAATTTGGTTTTAGAGCCTATTTAGGGTCTAAGGAGTTTAGACAGGTTAGGTCTGGGTTATTAATCTTTAACAAGATCAGGCCACTCATCAGACTGGGTTTAGCTTACTTTGTCGGCGTTCTGGAGGTCCCGCAAGGTTCAATGGAGCCTCGATGGCCAGAGGTGGATGTTGCCCTGGGTGGCGTGAGGTCTGGCTATAGGGGGGGGGGGTAGCAGGTTTGCCTAAGAGCGTCTGTAGGTCTTATGGATACGTCGTAGCAGGCTAACCCCTCAGCTGGGAGCTGGGTGGCTTCCCCATGATCGCGGAGGATAGACTGTCGTGTCTTTTCCCCCCAGGGGGCCGAGTGGAGACGCAAAGTGAGCTACCATCGCAAAAGCAGGCGTTTCTAGATCAACACTCATAAGTGGTGGAGTTGAACTGAATAGGATACGGAACTACTTTACTTTTAAGGGATTGAGTTTGACCAATCATGGAGTAAGACGTGTACCAATCCACTATGAGTTTTTGTCCTTGTGGATGAATTAGATTTGGAGGGTGTGTTGAGGGAGTTCACCAAGATTGCCTGTTCCAGCCCTTTTAAACTCACAATTATTAATTTGATTCAAATGAATTAAAGTTAATACTTTGCCATTTTAAATGATTAATTAAATAATTTACCTTTAAGTAATAAACATTATTTTAACCTTAGCTGAAGTAGAAAATGTGTAAATATGATTTAAGGACTATGAAAAAATAAACCAGTTGAGGGATTAAAACACATTTATAACACTGTGGATGAGTGAAGTGTAACCTTGTTACCGGAACATTACCGGAAAGAGGACTATCGTAAACAGGTTTCACCTGGGAAACATGGAAAGTGGGGTGGATACGAACACTGGGAGGAAGGACAAGGCGGACAGCCGCGGGACTGACAATGGAGGATATCTCATATGGACCAATGAACTTGGGGGAGAGTTTGCGAGACATGAACTTCTCCATGTCAGAGTTCAGAGTCACGTCACCTCAACATCTTTATTTCATTATTTATATTGTTTCTTTCTGCATGACCTTGATGAGAGTCAGGCTTTATTCTTTTCTATGTATCTTATCTGTCTAAAATTCAATCTGGGGACAAATCTGAATGTGTAAGGTACAAATTAAAGGTTCCATATTCTGTAAAATTCACTTCCTAAAGATCCATTAACAGTCACATCGGTCCAAAAGACTGTGTCTGAGACCCAAAAGTGTTCAAATATTTTCACAGTTTTCACTTCTTGATTCTCATTTCTGGCAAATGTGTTTTGAGCTAATGCTAAAACAGGTGCTTTCTAAATCTTTCCCCTGCTGGCGTCAAGAAAGGAAAAGATCACTCCTCTCTAGAGGACAGAACCAATCACAGCACCTTTGTCTACCTGAGCCCACCCCGCCCTTTAAAAACCACGGGAGCGCTCATCCTCACAAACGTTAGCAAACAGTCATGAGCAAATCACACAGTCGCTTCATAGATGGTTGATCAAAGAGAACAGAAGTCTTTTTTACTCCCTTCATCTGAGACCCTGAAGACCCACCACAGAGAAGAGAGATGGGCGGGGCTTAGAGAAGCTCTGCTCCCCATCTGTCCCACCCATTTGAAAGGAAAGTTTAGCTTCAGGAGGTTGGATGAGGGGTGGAAGAACAACAGCTGCTCTTAAAGTGAGGGTCAGTTTGACCAAAGCAGAGCTTTGACCTGTTACTGAGATGTAAAAGAGATTATTCAGAGTGGAGAGAAGGTGATGAATATGGAACCTTTAATACTAAATGTTTGCTTCTATATACATAAACAAATGAATACAATAATTTAAAGGTTCAACCTGATCATGTGTCACACAGGAGTCTCCTGTTAAAGGATCATCCACTCTTCAAAACACAGGCCTGTAAATTAGAGTAAGTTCAAATCAATTTTTCAAAAATGTTACTTTTGAAGCATGTGACATTGGAACATTTTACATTTTTATCAGGATTGATCAAAGACTCAAACCAGAAGTGAAACCAAAACCCAGGTGGGTGTTCTTCAGGAGCAACACGTCAAAAAGTCATTCTACTGATTTTAAATCAACTGGTTCTCTGTCAACAGAGAGACCTGTTAAGGGGTTAATAATAAAACATTTTGTTTTAAACAGGATCCATCAGAGACTCAAAACTGAAGATGGACCCAGCTGTGTGTCCTTTAAGAGCGATCAGTCAAAGGTTATAATTGAAGAATTTAAATCCAGTGCTGGTCCCCCCTCAGAGAGGTGAGTGAGTCTAAATGTCGTCACTGAGTCAGGTTGAACTGTTTTGATTCCATCAGCTGTTTAATGTCAGCTCAGCTCTTCTTCACACACATTTCTATGTTCAGATGTGAAGCGGTGTGTGTTGGATGTTTTCCACTAACTCAGCAGTCAAAGTGACAGAATGGATGCTGGAGGAGGAGTTTCTGAGTGTCTGTAGTTCAGCAGTTGGTCCAGCAGGGGTCACCTTTGAGCTCTGGGTCAAACCCAGTGTAGGTAGAACTTCCACTCAGGTGCAGGTGTTGCTGATGGAGGAGGACTACTAGTCTGTGGAGCGTGACGCCACATGGACCTTGACCTTGTGTTTGTCTCTGTGTGGACAGACAGAAGGTCAGCTGATTCTTCCTGATTCTCCACAGAGTGGACCAGCAGAGCTCAGAGGGTCCCAGTGGTCAGTCTGCCCAGCAGCATCAAACACAGCTGGACTCCATATTTCAGGTCTGTACATGGACAACAACTACTTTAACATCAGTCCTCTCCATGCTGCTCTCTGGAGACCAGTGGACTGTCAGTCTGTCCAACACTGATCTGATGTTTGGCTCCATGCTTTCAGGATGATTCACATAGGATTCTGTTCCAGGAGCTGGAGGACCACATCCTGACTTTTGTGAAGAACCAGCTGAAGAGGATCCAGAAGCTTCTGAGTCCAGATGACCCAGAATGCTCAGAGAGTCAGAGGGAGGATGAGGAGGTGTTGGAGGGTGAGGATGAAGAGCAGAGG
>SSNR01000711.1:44800-58086 GCA_006937965.1 Callopanchax toddi | reverse complement strand
GAGAGGCTTGTTTGATAAAGCTTAATTCTTCCAACCTAAATTAAGCCAAAACCAAATTCCTTATCCAAACTCAAATTAACCCTACTTTGACTCTTAAAGTCGCTACTAGGTTAATTAAATTAACTAACGTCCCTAGCCCTTAAAACATATGCTACGGTCCATTAAAACTCACAATTAAAACCATCTTTAAACATCTCAACATGTTTAAGAATATTAATTGTGTTCACATCAAAACTTTCAAACTGTTTTATCTGTCTGTGTTCTTAGGTTTTTCAAATTAAATGATTGTTCAATCTTCATCCTGTCTCAGTTTACATTATTAATAAGGTATTCAATTCACTGTACTCTTTTCAAAGAACCTAGATAATTCTTGTAGACACTAAAATTAAGTGATAGTATCGGAGATATTTTCTCCGTATAAAACTTCCAAAACTTATTAGTGAATCTACAGAGGATGTAGTTAATAGTTATTCTAAACGCTACACTTATTTGAGTAAGAGGAGTGATTTTATGTTTTTGGTAGGGTTATTTGTGTTTTAACAGTCCTCCTCCTGTGTTTTAATTTTTGTTTAATAATAAATATAATTTTGCTTTTGTAGCGTTTTGAAATAACTATTTAGTTATTTTAACTACACCCTCTGTAAATTCACTAATAAGTTTTGGAAGTTTTATATGGAGAAAATATCTCCAATACTATCACTTATATTCAGTGTTTACAGGAATTATCTAGGTTCTTTGAAAGAGCACAGTGAATTGAAATACCTTATTAATAACGTGAACTGAGACCAGATAAAGATTGAACAACCATTTAATTTGAAAAACCTAAGAACACAGACAGATAAGACAGTTTGAAAGTTTGATGTAAACACAATTAATATTCTTAAACATGTTGAGGATGTTAAAGATAGTTTAATTGTGAGTTTTAACGGACTGTAGCATATGTTTTAATGACTAGGGAAGTTAGTTAATTTAGTTAACTTAATTTAGTCAATTTAGGGCTAATTTGAGTTTGGAAGAATTAAGCTTTATCAAAGCAAACCTCTCGATCAGAAAGTGGTGTTCGCTCACTGACAGGTGGACACTCCTAGATCTGGCAGACGTTGGTTTCTCCACGAGCTGAGGCTGGAGTCCCCAGACTCGGAGTGGTGGTCCTGGAAGGCGTGGCCGCCGAGGACCTCGCCGGACAGTCCGTGGATACGTCCCGGTCAGCAAGGGAGGCATTTCAGCAGGCATGCTGAACTCATTTCTGATCTCTCCCGTGGTGAGGGAGAGACGAGAGGCCTTGTTCAAAGCTGATAAGGGTTCAGCTAAGATAGCAGCATAGCAGCTCCGACTGCATTCAGGCTGTAGCTCAGACCAAGACTGAGACTGTATGAAGACTCGACAAGACTGTCAAGACAAGACAAGACAAGACTGACTCGTACCGGAACTGAGTATTAGTTTTGAGACGAGTTATCTTAAATTTAACCAATCAGAAGATGTTAAGTGTGCTAATCAGAACTGAGTTAGTGGAGCTGTGAATCGTTCTGATTGGACAAGGGACTGGTGAGGAATTACCAAGTCACATGACTTCCGCCCGTTAAGACTCACATTATAATGGTAGAAATGCATGACATAGCAGAGAAGCATTATAACACTTTGAGTGTGAGTGTGTAGGTGACCCTGAGCAGAAACACTACAAGAGAATGTTCTGTAAACAAGAGATTACAGCTGGAACACCAGTCTGTGGTGTTACAGAAAAGACTTCTTTACAGAGAGTGTTTTATTAGACCAGCTAGTGTCCAGTTAAGGTCATCTGGGAGATGGACACCTGAAAGTGGACAGTTGGACACCTGTAGGGATCTTGATTCAGGTTAAAACATAATCCAAGAGTGATTGTATTCCAAGTTATTGGGGAAAAGATGGATTATTGTTGTGATGGTCAACAGAGGTCAAAGGTCAGAGGATGTAGCCTATTTGGTGAGGCTACACTTTGAACCATTCATCGTTTTGTGTTGGCCTCCTTTTTAACTCCTAGACGAAAGGAGGTCATAACATAATGGGGGATCGTCCGGGATTTTCATTTTTATATGGTTTCTGAGCCCGGCATTTTGCTGTTAATAATTAACGGTGAGTAGAGGAACCAGTCTTTGTTGTTTTCGTGTTGAATTTGTTGGTCGGCTGGTCCCCTCTTTGGTTCATTGCATTCAGTGTTTAAGTCTGGATAAGTTTTAGAGACCCCCTCTCGGGTTCTGGTCGAGGTGTGTCGCAGGAGCGATTTGGAGGAAAATGCTGGACACCTCGGCATGATGATGGGGGGCTCAAGGAATGAGGAGGAAACTGCCTGTTGGTCTGCCAGTGCTTCTGCCGTTCCAATGAAGCCGCCAGGCGAGGATGATGAAGACGCCGCAAAAGAGGACTTCCCTCCGGTGTCAGAGGAAGCAATTCAGCTGCCTCCCATTACAAGTAAGGCTCCTGCTAATAAAGCCACTCTCTTGTACACCCAGTACAGACTCGCAGGACGGTGCGAGGTACTGGATCCAGTTTGACCTAACTGCAGCCTGGAGCTGAAGAAAAGGCTCGCCTCCAACAGATGGAGACGGACCTGGAGATCAGACGTTTGGAAAATGATTCAGAGACTAAAGTAAGACTGTGTAAGCTCGAGGTTGAGAGTCTGGCCTCAGCGCCTAAAGAACCGAGCACAGAAGTCAAAGACCAGTGCTGATCCAGGAAGACGGGATGTGACGTTGATGCCCCCCGTCTCATGCAGCTGAGGTTGATGGTTATGTTCTGCCTTTGAGTGAATTGCTTCAGACCTGGACTGGCCTCGAGTGGTGTGGTCGCTTCTGTTTAGTGAACACGGTAACAATTTTGTGATCTCATTTTCTGTGCAATAGTCTGGATCATGTTTGGGTCGAACGTGTGATTTACATATGAATGAAGTTGGTGATGTGCCAAGTTCATGTTGTGAGTTCACCGGTTTTTGGTGTGGTAAATTCTAGACCGGTAAAAGGTCCACTAGGTTTCTGTACAACTAAAACAAGAAAATGAAATGGAAAAACTGAAAGTCTGTTGTGGGTTTCTTCTAAAAGACCTGCACTTTTTTTGTGGGGTCACTTTTGTTATGTTGGCTCAGCTGATCTGTCGTTTTCCTCAGGACCCAGTAAAAGGTGACGTGCGCTGGTGTGCGCAGCCGGTGCTGTCGTTTTGCCCTGGGAGTGCGGGAGAAACGGCTTCATTTTGGAAACTTTTTTGTTTCCAATTAGTGAATTAAATCTATTTGGTTTGTCTGTTTGATTAAAAACCCAGCACTGGGTTTTGTTTCTTTTCTGTGTTTTACAGATCTGTGAGCTCATGTGATGGCATGAGGGAGTGTCCTGGCTGGTTTGAGTCTCGTGCGTCCAGGGACACCGTGGTGGTTTTCCCCAAACCTGCTGGTTGCCATTTGGTATAGGTTTGGGTTTAGAGATTCGTTTTGACAGAGATCCCCTGTAGGATTAAGAGGTGCAATCCCTTTGGGTTGTGTCCTGTTTGTTGTTTTATTAGTGTTGTGGTGATGAGGTTAGTGTTGGTAGCGCAAGCTACCATCTCGGGAGCACGCCAGGGAGCGAAGGAGGCTCCCGTGGGATAGTCTACATGAAGACTAGGTTTAGTTAGTTAGATTTAGTTTAAAATGGTTAGTGGGGAGTCTCATTATTTGTGAAGTCTGGTAATTTTAAAATGATAAAATTGAGGTTATTATAAATAAATAAATTGCTGATGAGGGTTATTAGTGTTGGGGAGGTTCTGTGTGCTGTGACCGTATGTATTTGTGCCTTTTATCAAAAGGAGTCATGGTGCATCCTTTTTCTTTTAAGGGGGGTGGTGTTACGGTCCCACACCTGGGCAGCGCCGGTGCCCTGCCGACTCCTCCCACCTGTTCCAGCCCGCAGCGCTCCAGAGAGATGCAGGCCGGAGAGCTGCGCAGCTGGATCCAATCAGTGCAATCAAGGATGGTAAAAGCGGCTCCAGCCAGTCGTTCAGGGGCAGCAGACGGGTTCTGCTGTCCCCTGGGTGGTTGTGTGTGTTGAGAGCGTTTAGCAGTTTAAAGTATGTTTGAACTAGACTGACAGAGTGATTTTAGGTGTGGGGTTCCACAGTTTTAGCTTTGTCTTGTATCTTGTGTCTAGTTTTAACGTCACCTGATTTTACGCAGACTTTTATTGTATTTATATAATTTAGTATTCTTGTGTTTAACTAAATTAACATATGTAGCATTTAGAATAACTATTAGTTATTTTAACTACACCCTCTGTAGATTCACTAAGTTTTGGAAGTTTTATACGGAGAAAATATCTCAGATACTATCATTTAATTTTAGTGTCTACAGGAATTATCTAGGTTCTTTGAAAAGAGTACAGTGAATTGAATACCTTATTAATAAATGTAAACTGAGACAGGATGAAGATTGAACAATCATTTAATTTGAAAAACCTAAGAACACAGACAGATAAAACAGTTTGAAAGTTTTGATGTGAACACAATTAATATTCTTAAACATGATGAGATGTTTAAAGATGGTTTTAATTGTGAGTTTTAACGGACCGTAGCATATGTTTTAATGACATGGGACGTTAGTTAATTTAGTTAACCTAGTTGTGACTTTAAGAGTCAATTTAGGACTATTTTGAGTTTGGATAAGGAATTTGGTTTTGGCTTAATTTAGGTTGGAAGAATTAAGCTTATCAAGCGAGGCCTCTCGATCAGAAAGGGGTTTCTTACTGAGTTGCAGGTCTCGATGGGTCCAGCAGTGTGAGGGGCCCCTGGCAGAGGTGGTGCTGGTCCCCGGATGAAGGCCCAGTTCCCAGAGGAGGCAGCTCAGCTGGTTCACCTGGGAATCGTCTGATGGCCCGAAGATCCGTGCGACAGCAAGAGAGGTCACCATCGACATGGTGAAGTCAGGTTGAGCCTGTCCCAGCTTCTTTGGTTACTGAGACAGCATTCCTATTTGATGCCATTCGAGAGTTTCCGCAAACTCTCCTGGAACCGGCAGATAAGGAAGTAGAGGCGCCCACCCAAGCAGGCGCCTCTCTAGTTCTTGTTCAAAGCTGACGAGGGTTCAGCTCAGACTCTCTTGTACCGGAACGGAAGATCAGTTTTTAGAATCATTATCTTACTTTCAACCAATCAGAGTATTAAGTGTATTAATAAAACACGGGTTAGTGGATTTGTGGACGGCTCTGATTGGGTAGGGGAACTGTGAGGAGTTACCAAGTTCATATATGACTTCCGCCCGTTAAAACACTCACATTATAACTAGGGGTGTAACGAGATCCAAAACTCACGAGACACAAGTTCACGAGACAAGATATTGAGTTCACGAGACGAGATTTAATAATAATAATTTCCAAAAAACTCAATGATGTATTTCTTTTTCTGATTTCTTGAATCTTGGGGTGTAGGGGTGTTAATCAAATTTTCAAGAATTATTTTAAAGATCAAACTGTTGCTGCAAATGTTTTTTTCCTGTCTCTCTCCTCCTCTCCTGTCTCACCAAAGATAAAAATGTGATTTTAGGTGAAGAGAGGGGGACTTGAACTGCTTAAACAGAGCCATGATATTAAACCTAAAAACAACAGCTGTATAGACCCCGTATCGGTTCACGTCACCACCTGCTCTACAGCGCATGTCTGCGGCAGAAAGCCTCAGCCGTCCTGTGTTGCTGTGCTGTCGGTTGTACAAATCGTATTGATAAAAACAACAAAATGCGCAAATTCTACACATTTCCATTGTCACGAGTCCCTGTCTTGTGGTCCCCGTGTTTTTGTTGTTTTGGTTTGCTCCTCTTCCCCCTGTCAGTCCACCGCTCCGCAGCAGCCTGCAGCCAGAAGGGAGGAGCGGAGATTCCGGAGCGGCAGCATGAATGGGCGCTATGGAAACAGCGCTGTCACCCGCGGATGACGTCACCACGGAGCTCCGACGCTCCCTCACCACCAGCTGTTGCTCATTGGGACTGATAGGTGTTCAATCAGGAGGAGTACAAAAGGAGAAGGGAACTGACATTCGAGGAGCTACCTTGTCAGTGGTAGACTCCACTTTGCTCCACATTGTGTGATAGAATTGAGAACTTTGTTGTTAAAGGGACGTGAGGGAGCTTTGAAAAACAAACCTCATGAGCGCCACGCCTGGCACTGCGAATAACTGCAGCCTTTAGCGGGAGCATGCACAAACTTCTCACTAGTTCATAAGGGTTCAACCAAAGGCAGCCGGAGGCATGATTCCATAAATGAAAATACATTTTATTAATACAAAAGGAAATATAGTAAAACAATGCCCCGCGACACACACACGATCAGACTGAGGGAGCCGATCTAACAGAGCTAATCTCGCTAGCCGCTATGTTCCAGCTTCCACTGCTGCCTGTATTGCTAAAAGCTTTAATCAGCCGGTGTTCTCGGACAGCAGGAGGGGAATTTGAGAAATCTATCGTGATAGAATCATGCCCCGCCGCATATATTACCCTAGATTTCTCAAATTCACATCACGGAGTGGAGCTCCGTAGCACCCGGAGGTCCGTGCGCAGCAGAGCCGCCTTAGATGCACTGTAAGCGGACTGAGGTCTAGGAAACAGTTGGGGATTTGCGGCCTACAGTGCCGAGACCATAAACATGGACAGATTGCTGTGCGGTCGCCTATAACAGCACCTTTAGCTCTGTGAAACCCTTATAATCCATCAGAGAGGTTTTCAGCTCCATAAACGCTGCCAAATAACACCAGTTTTATGAGAAAAACCACTGGTTTAGATAAGGAAGTCCGCCATTGACTAGCAACACTACACAAAGATGCAATACTGCCACCTACTGGATATACATTTATTATTACTTTTTTAGCCCGAGAACGCGCAGAAGCGTCAGTTGACGTCACATCCGTAGGACAGCGCGGGAAATTCGGACCCCGAATTGCAGAACATTTTACAGCTCACAGCCTGTTCAAGACAATGGAATGATACATGGTGGCCTCATTCTTTTTGATTTAAAATGCTTCATCACTTATTAACCTAAATAAACTGAACATGCAATTATTACTTTTCTTCAAAAGCTCCCTCATGTCCCTTTAAAGAATAAAAATTATAAAATTAATGATTGTTGTTGCTCTCTGTTGGAAAACAGTTAAAAGAATTAGAGCACTTAGTTAAACTTGTTTTTGAACGAGCTTTCTGTTTTGGCTTTGTAAAAATTGTACATATATATATATATATATATATATATATATATATATATATATATATATATATATATATATATATATATATATATATATATATATATATATTATAGTAACAAATATTGAAAATAACTTGTCTCCTTTCTTTCCTTTTCCTACCAGATTTGGGGGAGGTCGATCCTGTGTTTCCTTCTTCCACCAGTCCAGTTTATGGTTTATCGTGTTTTTTATAGCTTTATCCCTCCCCCTGCTGGTAGGTTTTATTTTAAGTTTTCAGTTCTTAGTTTTTCCTCCAGGGTTTGTGTTTAGTTTGTTAATGTTATTGCAACCGGCCCTGGAGAAGATTGTCCAGCACCTTTTTAATAAAACTTGTTTCGCGCTTCACAAGACTCACAAGAGTTGTAATATCCATTGACTCGTAAATCTTTCAAGGCAAATAAGAGACGTCTTTGGTTGCAAGCTATCAGAAGAAGAGACAGGAACTAACAGAGCAGTAAAAATATGCAGCGACCACTTCATATCAGGTAAGCCTCTTCTAACAGAGCTAATCAGCACCATAGGTTTTAGAAACTTCATTTTTTTTAGTCCCACATATATAAAAAGGTGATTAATTAATAGCTCAAGCTTATAAGCCTTTGCTCATTTTTGCTCATTTGTGTAGCAAAACCTGTAGCTAACTGCTGAATGCTACAAGCTTAGCCTCCTAGCTGAGCTGTAGCTACCATGACATGCTATCATGAACGTAAGTTAATATAATACACTTTATTTGTACAGGAGAGGCATCTGATGACAGTGAGAGTTCTGACGTTGTCCCAGCGATCTTCCCCTACTCAACCCGGGCTGGAAAAGGCTAAATTAGATCGGTAAATATGATGACATCATGTGCTAACGTGAATTAGATCGGTAAATATGATGACATCATGTGCTAACGTGGATGAGCTGCCTGACAGGCCTCTTCTCTGAATGACTTTAAATCACCCTTTTTCCTCCTCTGCTTTTCACCCGATGATTGTAGTTCTTTTGGGTTTTAGTTGTTCAATTTTTTTTTTTAATTGTATTTTATCATTGCATGTTCTCCCCATGCGTGCGTGGGTTTCCTCCGGGTACTCCGGTTTCCTCCCACAGTCCAAAGACATGACTGTCAGGCTAATTGGGCTGGTAAATTGTCCTTAGGTGTGAGTGGGTGTGTGGTTGTTTGTCTCGTTCGTCTCTGTGTGGCCCTGCGATGGACTGGCGACCTGTCCAGGGTGTCCCCCGCCTCTCGCCCCTTGACCGCTGGAGATAGGCACCAGCTGCCCCGCGACCCTCTGTGGAGGAATAAGCGGCTACAGAAAATGGATGGTTGGATGGATTTTATCATACAGCTGATTTTATGTTTTTTGTTCCCCTTTTATTTCTTTTTAACGTTCCTTTTGTTAGTCTAGGTTTCATGTTGCTCCAACTCACAGAGACGAATCTTTAGTTTGTGAATCGACCTTTCACTGGAAATGAAACCTCTGATTATGAAGCTCGTTGAGACTTGCTCCACACACATCTCAGATATGAGAGTTGGGATGTCTGGGTGTTTTTTGTACTGAGTTAAAATGATGAGGTAATAAGCCAGTGTGTGTTTAACCAAGTAAACTTAACAGCTTCCTTTGTACAACATGTTTTCTGTCTTCTGTGTGTTTCAGATATAAAAGGAAAAGATGAAGGGATGAAACCCCCAGCAGATGTACAGACAATCAGCATCAGCCTACACCTGCTTCCCTCTCTTCAAATGGCAGTGGGATGGAGCCTGGTGCTGGTCTTTGTACTGGTAAGAACCCTGAAAGAACCTGATCAACACTGTAAACCTCTGTGGATTTTTATTATGGAAAAACTCAGACGATGTTATTAACTTTCAATGTGTTTCTGCTTCTAGATGTTATCATGTTAGTAATCTATGATGACAAAGGCCATCACTAATATGTGTAATCTGGTTATCATGTTTCTATATTTGTTATGAATATTACTATGCTATGTAGCTACGTATTATCTGTTAGTCAGAGTTTGAATAATCACTCAGAGAATTTAACTGCTGACTTTGACTCATTTCTTCTTCAGAAGCTCTGGTCCCAAAGGCTGTCCATGATGACCTGAGACACAAGTCCAGCCAGCTTCATACAGAGTGTGACAACCTGCGCGTTGACATCAGCAAACTGACAGATGGTTCATGAGCTGCATTAACTAACATTTACACGTATTAGATTTAAAAAACAACCATTACGTACTTTGATAAAGTCAACAACCAAGGATGCATTAAAATATTTTATTCATTTTAAACAACATCACTTATCAATTAACACAGTTAGCAATATAAGTATGTCTATGTATTTTGTTTTGTGAGGTGCACACTGTGATTTGAAGAACCTGTGTTCAAATGTTGGAGTAATTATCAAGAACAGTTACAATAAAAGTTTCAAAGTGCTTTCTGTTTGGTTCATCTTTTTTACACCTTTCTCAATCTGGCTGCTTCACCTCTTCTGGATGTGAGAAGCCACTGGTTGATCCCTGATGAGGTTCAAGCTGCTCTGTCTTTCTGGACCTGACCCACAGCTCCACTTACAGCATCAGTCACAGCACGGCTACAGCATGACCCCAGGCTGACAGAAAAAGGAAGATTGGTGTTAAAAGTTCAGTAATATGATGTTAGACACATTTGTTTGAATAAAAAAAAATATATATTCCAGATGCAGCACTGAATAAATTCAGCATTTGTGAAATGTTAACAATAACAGTGACTAAAGAAGAGGTTATTTAGCTATGGAAACCATGCTAATTTATAACATATTATTAATGACCTACCCAGCCATGCAGGTGTTTTTCTTGTTAACAATGACCCAGACTTTGTACATCTCGGTCTTCGTCCCTTGTTTTTGACTAGACAGCTCCTCAGTCTTCAGCCACAAAGCTGTCAGTGTTAGAATACGTCCTGAACATGTCTGTCAGTTATTTAGCTGCAGGTATCCGGGGTTTAGTAGGATTTCAGGCTCTCCCAGAAGGCTTGGTGTGTGATCAGGTAAGAGTCGATGTCCGCCCACTGAAGTCTGGCTCATTATTTCTCCTCATGAATCCACTCACCTGCCTGTAACGTTTATGGGTCGTTAAGACGTGTCCTACTGACTACTGTCAATTTAGCACCGTGGCTAGTTTTATCGCTAGGTGATAAACTGTTTTAAAACGCCGACAACATCGCTAGCAAACAGCGCAACCACAAGCTAATAACCACAAATAAGGCGGAGTGGAGCAGGCCGGGTCTCGCTTCTGCAGCGGCGATGCGCGCACATCCGCTTTGTTTATAAACAAATAAGAGGTCTATATAGGGGACGACTGAGTGTTTGTGACTCTGAAACATGACTTGAATGTTGCTGATGATTTAGAGTTTTCACAGTTTGGTGTCACATCAAAAACACCAGCAGGATTCTGGATCAGAGCTCATCCATCAAACTACAATCCTTGGTTTGTTCAGCTTTCAGTACTTTCTAAAGTACTTCATTGTACTACATAGTGTGATGATGTCATTGATAACTTGTTGATACCAAAGCATTTGAACAGTCAGGTCTTTTTCATCAGTTTTCAACAGTTCCTTCATGTTTTCCTCTGAACTCAATAAACTGCTGACATCAGCAAACGGAGCAACTTCTACCTTGTAAAAGCAGAATCCAAGTGATTGGTTTGTGTTTGTGTAGTTGGTGTTGTGTTTGTGTGCTGCTGGGAAATGTCAGACTCTCTGAAGGTCAGGAGGAGGTGACAAAGAGCTCCAGTATCAGGTGAGATGGTCAGAAGCTTCAGTCCAGCAGCAGATCAGCATCAACAGCTGAAGATTGACTGAAGCAGGTCCCAATTTGTTCAGAGGAACTTAGAATGATGTCAGAGCTCCACATCAGCTGATCTGGACCAACACTCATCATCTACTTCTAATCAACATGAAGGATTCATCATGAAGTCAGCTCTGCTAGGAGAGCGCTGAGTCAGCATTTACACTTTCACTTTTTCACTCCTGTTTTCTGACTTTTCAGGTTTTTCTGCTGAATTCAGTTGTGGCTCAACAGCTGATTCTTCCACAGACTAGCCACGCCTAGTCTGTGGGTCTCCAGAGGCAGCTGATGGGTATCGGAGGGCCAAGCGGGGTGCAGCAGTGGCAGTTTCCGAGGCAAAATCTCGAGCGTGGGAGGAGTTCGGCGAGACCATGGAGAAAGACTATCGGTCGGCTCCAAAGAGGTTCTGGCAAACCATCCGACGCCTCAGGGGAGGAAGGCGGCAACTCGCTCACACTGTTTACAGTGGGGACGGGGAGCTGCTGACATCAACTGGGGCTATAGTCGGGCGGTGGAAGGAATACTTTGAGGAGCTCCTCAATCCCACCGACACGCATTCCTATAAGGAACCAGAGCTGGGAGACCTGGGGATGGACTGTCCAATCTCTGGGGCAGAAGTCGCTGAGGTAGTCAAAAAACTACGCAGTGGCGGAGCCCCGGGGGTGGATGAGATCCGACCTGGGTATCTGAAAGCTATGGATGTTGTAGGACTGTCGTGGTTGACACGTCTCTGCAACATTGCGTGGTCATCGGGGGCAGTTCCTGCTGAGTGGCAAACCGGGGTGGTAGTTCCCATTTTTAAGAAAGGGGACCAGAGGGTGTGTTCCAACTATAGGGGGATCACACTCCTCAGCCTCCCTGGGAAGGTCTACTCCAGGGTACTGGAGAGGAGGGTCCGGTCAATAGTTGAACCTCAGATAGAAGAGGAGCAATGTGGTTTTCGTCCTGGTCGTGGAACTGTGGACCAGCTCTTTACCCTCGCTAGGGTGATGGAGGGGTGATGGGAGTTTGCCCAACCAATCCACATGTGTTTTGTGGATTCGGAGAAGGCTTATGACCGTGTCCCCAGGGACACCCTGTGGGGGGCGCTCCAGGAGTACGGGGTGGATGGTCTTTTGTTAAGGGCCATTCAGTCCCTGTACCAGAGGAGTGTGAGTCTGGTCCGCATAGCCGGCAGTAAGTCGGACCTGTTCCCAGTGAGGGTTGGACTCCGCCAGGGCTGCCCTTTGTCACCGGTCCTGTTCATAACCTTTATGGACAGGATTTCTAGGAGCAGCCGTGGTGTGGAGGGTGTCGAGTTTGGTGACAGGAGAATCTCATCTCTGCTTTTTGCAGATGATGTGGTCCTCCTAGCTTCATCAGGCTCTGACCTACAGCTCTTGCTGGGGAGGTTCGCAGCCGAGTGTGAAGCGGCTGGGATGAGGATCAGCACCTCCAAGTCTGAGGCCATGGTTCTCGGTCGGAAAAGGGTGGATTGCCAACTCCAGGTCGGAAGAGAAGTCCTGCCTCAAGTGGAGGAGTTCAAGTATCTCGGGGTCTTGTTCACGAGTGAGGGAAGGAGGGAGCGGGAGATCGACAGGCGGATTGGGGCAGCGTCTGCAGTGATGCGGACGCTGAACCGGTCTGTTGTGGTGAAGAAGGAGCTGAGCCGGAAAGCAAGGCTCTCGATTTACCGGTCGATCTACCTCCCAATCCTCACCTATGGTCATGAGCTTTGGGTAATGACCGAAAGAACGAGATCGCGGATACAAGCGGCCGAAATGAGTTTTCTCCGCAGGGTGGCCGGGCTCAGCCTTAGGGATAGGGTGAGGAGCTCGGACATTCGGGAGAGACTCGGAGTAGAACCGCTGCTCCTCCATGTCGAAAGGAGCCAGTTGAGATGGTTCGGGCATCTTGTTAGGATGCCCCCTGGACGCCTCCCCAGGGAGGTGTTTCAGGCATGTCCTGCCGGCAGGAGGCCCCCGGGTCGACCCAGGACACGCTGGAGAAAATATATCTCTGGTTTGGCCCTGGAGCGCCTTGGGATCCTGCCGGAGGAGCTGGTAGAAGTGGCTGGGGAGAAGACCGTCTGGAGCTCCCTAATTGGGATGCTGCCCCCGCGACCCGGACCCGGATAAGCGGAAGAAGACGAGACGAGACGAGACAGCTGATTCTTCACCATCATTATAAAACAACCAGTTAGTTTTCATCCAGTATTTTCTCACAACATGCAGTTTTCTAAGGTTTCTAAAATCTCTTTGGACTGAGCTGACTTCACTGCTGGTG
>SSNR01000711.1:22333-36385 GCA_006937965.1 Callopanchax toddi | reverse complement strand
AGTCAGGACCTCCTGGTTGTGGAAGTCCAGAGGAAGTCGACACTCATCCAGACCATCAAAGATGAAGACCACCTGGAAGTCTTCAAAGCTGTGGATTCTTCTGGTTTCAGTGAAGAAGTGATGAACGAGTTCCACCAAGCTGAACTTTTTCTCCTTCAGCACATTCAGCTCTCTGAAGGTGAATGGAAACAGGAAGTGGATGTTGTGGTTGGCTTTGTCTTCAGCCCAGTCCAGAGTGAACTTCTGAGTTAAGACCGTTTTCCCGATGCCGGCCACTCCCTTTGTCATCACTGTTCTGATTGGTCCATGTCTTCCAGGTGGGACTTTAAAGATGTCTTCTTGTCTGATGGTGGTTTCTGGTCTGTGTGGTTTCCTGGAGGCTGTTTCAATCTGTCTGACCTCATGTTGATCATTGACCTCTCCAGTCCCTCCCTCTGTGATGTAGAGCTCTGTGTAGATCTGCTTCAGGAGGGTTGGACTTCCTGCTTTAGCGATCCCCTCAAACACACACTGGAACTTCTCCTTCAGAACACCTTTAAGTTGATGTTGACAAACTGCAGCAGCACGTCCTGAATGAAGACAAAACATGATGAAGTGAATGTTTGATCATCAGTTTGTGCTTCATTCCTCCAGCAGGTTCAATCTTTAGAGAAATCCTCTTACTGCTCTGCAGACGCTCAGCCAGCTCCTCCTGCTTCATCCTCCTCAGGAAGGAAACTGTCATCTCCTCAAACGCCTCTCTGCTCCTCCTCTGCTCTTCATCCTCACCCTCCAACACCTCCTCATCCTCCCTCTGACTCTCTGAGCATTCTGGGTCATCTGGACTCAGAAGCTTCTGGATCCTCTTCAGCTGGTTCTTCACAAAAGTCAGGATGTGGTCCTCCAGCTCCTGGAACAGAATCCTATGTGAATCATCCTGAAAGCATGGAGCCAAACATCAGATCAGTGTTGGACAGACTGACAGTCCACTGGTCTCCAGAGAGCAGCATGGAGAGGACTGATGTTAAAGTAGTTGTTGTCCATGTACAGACCTGAAATATGGAGTCCAGCTGTGTTTGATGCTGCTGGGCAGACTGACCACTGGGACCCTCTGAGCTCTGCTGGTCCACTCTGTGGAGAATCAGGAAGAATCAGCTGACCTTCTGTCTGTCCACACAGAGACAAACACAAGGTCAAGGTCCATGTGGCGTCACGCTCCACAGACTAGTAGTCCTCCTCCATCAGCAACACCTGCACCTGAGTGGAAGTTCTACCTACACTGGGTTTGACCCAGAGCTCAAAGGTGACCCCTGCTGGACCAACTGCTGAACTACAGACACTCAGAAACTCCTCCTCCAGCATCCATTCTGTCACTTTGACTGCTGAGTGTGTGAAAGACAACACTGTGTCTACTGTGAACCAGTTCCAGTTCCTAGGAACAACCATTCCTCTGGACTTGAGATGGTCTTCACATATAAACATTGTTAGGAAGATTCCCAGCAGAGACTGAACTTACTGTATCAACTACAGAAGTTCAGCCAGCACTGAACTCTTACACTGGGGGGAACAGTGCAACTAATGGCCTGAGCCTGAGGTAGGTCTGGCTGGACTCAGCTTCACGTTTGCCTTCATTTATTGTTAATAAAGTTTTTCACAGTTTTGTTAAACTGAGCTCCTCCACTGTCTTGGTGTGCCTCCATAATGCAAATCACTACTCATACAACAAGAATTTATTACACATCTTTAAGATTAAATTCCATCCATTTTCTGTAACTGCTTAGTCCTCCACAGGGGGTCGCGGGGGAGCTGGCACCTATCTCCAGCAGTCAAGGGGTGAGAGGCAGGGGACACCGTGGATGGGTCGCCAGTCCATCGCAGGGCCACACAGAGACAAACAAGACAAACAACCAGGCACACACCCACTCACACCTAAGGACAATTTACTAGACCAATTAGCCTGACAGTCATATTTTTGGCCTGTGGGAGGAAGCTGGAGTACCTGGAGAAAACTCACACATGCACTGGGAGAACATGCAAACTCCATGCAGAGAGGCCGCAGAGCTGGGATGTGAACCCATGACCTCAACAGTGCTAACCAACTGCGCCACCATGCAACCCCAAGATTAAATTAAAAACTCTTATTTGTTTTTTTTGTTTTTGTTTTTTTTTTTTTGTTTTTTTGTTTTTGTTTTTTTTAACCCCGTGTCCTGTCCGGCTGTGGAGCAAACAGAATAATGTCTGAGTGCCAAAAACAAGCCCAACAGTGTTGCTGTTTCAGGTGAGAGGTTACAGCCACTGCTATAAAACTCCTCCTGATTTTTGTTTAAATATAACCCCCAAAATCTTTATTAGAATATTTTTATGGTTGATTGGACACGGAGCCTGAAAGTGAAGGGAAGGGTACAGAAAGAGGGATGGGGAAGAAAGTAAACAGAAAAAGAAGAGAACAAGAGACGTGAAGAGTCCACTTCTAGACCTGCAAATAAAGCACAAGCAAACAAAACAGGGAGAAAAGATACAACAGCAACAAACAGCATATGAATACACAACAGTTGTGATATTCTTAAAATGTATACGGTATACACCAGTTCAAGAGAGTTCAGTGTCAACCACAGCCCCAGTCAATGTGTCTGAAAACACCTGAGTCCATCTTTATGTGAACCCCTTGTGATCACCTGTGTGTGTCTATGCGCGCTTGTGTACGTAAGGTTTCTCTATTGAAACATTTAATAATAAGTTCGAGGAGCCACGGACCCGCCCCCAAGGCCCACGGAGGACGCGGAGGAGGACCAGGCCCCAGACGTCCAGAGGCCACCCAGGGCACCAACCCACCAGGGAGACCGCCGTCAGGGCAGCCACTAAATTCTCCCCCAGAGGGCGCAGAGGCTCACCCCACGTGGGCCCCCCAGCAGTCACCGCGCTAGAGCCCCTGGGGGGTCGCGGCTAGGAGCTCACAGGCACCGCCTGCAGCCGGCCATCCAGGGTAGATCTAGCCGGAACCAGAGACCCGAGACCCAGGAGCGAACCAGCCCCAGCAGAGGCCCGACCACCCCCGGGGGCCCAGATCCCACCAGGCAGCCACAGGAAGAAAAGCAGGCAGACGCCCCCAGCACCCAGCCCCAGACCCCGAGACACCCCAATACGCCAGCGGAGAAAGGCACCACCCATTGCCGGGGCGTAGTCAGGGAGGACAGTCTCTACAGAGGAGGGCCTAGCATGTCACATAAGAGGGGGGGGGGACCAAACCTGACAGAAAAACAGTCACACACAGACACAATCACTCTCCCTCCCTCATGCGTGCATACACACATTCCTGCAAACATACCAAGACACACAGTAGACGCTGTACACCCACTCTCGCTCCCCATGCACTCTCTATGTTCAGGACCAGGGACCAGCGCCCTAAGGGTGAAGCCGGCCCTGAGATCAGAAGATGGTCCCTCCCTTACTGACGTGAGGATGAGCAGACCACTGCGCACACCGCCGCAGCCGAGCAGCCCCCCACCGCAGACCCCGACCAGACGGCCCGCTCCACTCCAGGCCCCAGGCAGCGTGCAGAGAACAGGGGTGTGTGAAGACCCCAAGTCTCCCCCCACCTGCTCCAATGTGGTGTTGATGCGTGTTGTAGTAAGATGCTTTTAAAAAGAGTGGGGGGCGGCCCGCCATCCCCCGCCCTGGATCCTAAGTGTCTAAATGTGTGGAGATGGGTAATGACACCAGAGGAGAGGTTAGCCGGCTAGACCTCCCTCCCCCCGGGTATTACTGGGTGTAATTCCTCCAAAGACCCTAGATGCATAATGTAAGAATGTCTGTTGTGGAAGTGTTAAAATTGTGCTTTAAAATTGGGCCACAGGCTGCCACAGGGATGTAGGGATGGTGTTCCACACCCATGACGTACCCGTGACCCAAAGCCCTGTGTGTGTGGTGACGTGACGGAGCAGAGGGAGGGAAAATCCGGGGATGGGGAGGCAAGACTGGGGGGACAAGCCCTCCCAGGGAGCCAGCTCCCCCGCTGGCCCCAGTAAAAAAACCCTCTTATTTGAACAAATGTATAACTAGGTTATCCTCTTACTTTTCTCTTTTTTATGCATGTGCATGTAAGTTTGTGTGTGAATGAATTATGTTTTTATGTGCACATTTTAATCCCTTACATGTACAGTATTTGTATTGTTTGTGCACATATTTGGTTGATGAGTGTGCACATATTTGGCAGCATAATGTGTGTGAATATACATTTTATCCTACATTATTTTATATACATTGTATTGCTATGCATGAAATGCGCTCTGTAGGATTCAGAACCTGGCGTGTCTCGCCACATGTAGTCATAAATTATGGCGTGGTTCGCCACTTGTAGTGTGTGTAAAAGCTTATGTTTTATCACTCACCTTCTACTAAAATCCAACAGGGTTTACCTAGGGTTTACTCGATGAGGCTTCGGCTCTGAGACCTGGTTAAACAACTGTTTGTGATAAAAGCAGTATAATGTCTAGGTTCACTAGCTGCAGGGAGTAATTTACGCACCTGTTATTTGACTAATGGAAGCTGAGTCAGGAATAAATATAACAATATTTATTAAGAAAGCTGACGAACATTTGTAAACAGATTATTGTTTGAGGTAGAAACTTGGTTAACACTTCAATAAGTAAGATGTTCTAAAATTGATCTTCTGAGTTTGAGAACCTGAGTCTTGTGTAATATTAGACTAGGGAATTACCTTAAAGGGTTGAGTGGAGAGGTTACTTTGGGTGAGCGGCCTACGGTGTAGGATGGAGCTTTAACAAGTAGCCTGTGTTACCAGATCATGAATCCTTACTGCTGGCTGCTCCGAGATCGCCTCCGGCTGGTGGAGTCCGGCGAGGAAGCTGGAGATTCCCCCTCGACCGATCAGGAGCCCTGACAGGTGGGATTGGCCTGCCTGGGCAGACGGAAAGCGTCCGTGGATACGGCCTCAGCAAATCCATGTCTGGTTGAAGAGCAGAGCGATGGCTTTCTTCCCCATGTTTGGTTGGAAGAGAGACAGACGGGTGGTTTCTGTCCTCAGGGCAAGAAGCTTGTCCTCGGCCGCTAACGGGGCTCAGTACCCGTATCCGGGGCGGCCGGCATCGATGAGATCACTGTGTAGCGGGTTACAGTGTGTATTTCTCCCCGGCTGTAGGAGAACTGATTACTTCCTCTCAGGCAGACAGCTGAGCGGCTGTCAGGCAACGTGGGCCAATCAGGGGCTTTTAACAAGACACGTGACCCAGGTTCCAAAGTCAGGAGTTTCCTCTTGGAGGAAGCATTAAAAATAATACTTATTTACCCTTAGCAAGGTGGAAATAAGGAATAATACTGATTTAACCTTTTAGCTGAGTAACAGTAATACTGAAGCTAATCAAACATTCACAAGCTGTAAGAGAAAGTGCATTAATCATATTAAGACATTTCTGTAACAGATTAAAGTGTCATTTTAGGAAGAGACACCAGGAGTCTCATTATTATTATTAAGAGAGAGAGTTCGGTGGATTCTTCCGACACGACCGTAACCTTGGGGGATGTTGATCCAGGTTAGGACATAATAAAGAGTCATGTAATCCGAGTTATTGGATAAAAGATGGATTATTGTTATGTGATGATCACGTGGTCAGAGGTCAGAGGTCATAGCATATTTGATAATGCTACAGCTCTGAAAATAGTTTGGTTTGATTTGATCATCCAGTCTGTCCTGTTCATCCATCACTGTGTGGTTTGGCTCAACCACAGAACAGGACAGGTCCAGACTGCTACCATTAAACAGGCCAGCAGAGAGAATCATCAGGACCTGATGGACCTTCACTCCATCCAAGACTTGTACAGGTTCAAGGTCAGGAAAAGGTCAGCTACCATCTCTGCAGAACTCCAACACCCTGAACACAAAGTTCTCTAACTTTCACCATCAGAGAGCTTTTAGCTAAAATCAGCCTTCACAGAGGCAGTTTCCTCCCCTAGACCATTTCTGATGGACACCTAACAGCCATAGTAATCAGATTACTCTACTGTGGAACAAATAGCATCCTAGTCCTACCTCTACCTGTCTTTGGTTTCTTTATAATAAAATTAGCTGTGTTCCCTTTATCCCTCTGTCTTTCTGTGATATATATTTAATGTCTGAACAATTTGAGACCTGAAACCAAAGTCCAAGTCCTGTTTTGTCCAACAATCTGAGACTATAAAGATGATGATACAGCTCACCTCTCTGATGATGGAGGTCCAGATGATTTAAAATCAACACGTCTATCCATTGAAAAATTGCTCTTAAAGGACACACAGCTGGGACCAGCTTCAGGTCTAGATCCAGATCCAGGTCCAGGTCCAGATCCAGGTCTGAGTCTCTGATGGATCCTGTTTTTAACTACATGATTTAATTAATAAAGAAACAGACTGGTTGATGTAGAGGTGAGTCAGTCAGTGAGACTGGATCCTGGAACCTCCTGGATGAAAGGAACAGGATTATGGATCCTTTCCTGCTGCAGGACCCCACATCTGGATCTCTGCAGTCCATCATCACACGGAGGTCACAACAACAGCAGGTAAAGGTTCATTTAGTCCATTACTTCAATTCATTTACCACTAAGACTCATAGGAACTTTGAACATTGACTGATGATCTGAATCCCAGCTCAGAGAAACAGGTGAATATAGAGACAGGCTGTAAAACATGTTTACTATAAATCACCTGATGACAAGAAACCTCTGGTCCTTATAGAAATGGTTGCTCTGTGGCTAAAACCTGATTTCTCCATTTTTCATTTTGTTTTTCCATCAATCAGATTCACTGGCTTCATTCACATCTATCAGTAGTTTGATGGTAAATGTTTTGTTAGTGAAGATATGATGTTTTTCCTGACAGCATCATAACAGCAGGTTGTAACTGAGAGTCGACAGACGTCCTGCTTTACAGCAGATGAACATCTGGAGCAGCTGGAAGCATTTTATAGTTACAACCTTTACATTCACTCACCTCCTTGATGGTGGAGAGACACTGGATTTAAAATCAATAAAAAACTCCATTGAGCTATCACTCTTAAAGGACACACAGCTGGGTCCAATTTTAGATCCAGGTCCAACTCCAGGTCCAGGTCTTGTCCTGTGAATACAGAGGTTCTGGTTATGTGACTCTGAGCTCTGACATGGATAAGAGTCCTGGACACTTGGAGATGATGATCTGACCTCTGAACTTTGCTCTGGCTCTCATGTTCTCTACTCAGACTGGTTTTAGAGGGAGGGACTCCGTCCTCTCTGTCCTCACTCTGATCCATGCTGCTGAATTCACATCAGCTTAGACACACTTTACACCTGCAGAGGAAACACACGGAGTCATGGAGCTGCAGCCCAACACACACATGATGATGGAGCAACATTTACAGTCAGCTTCATTTGATTCACTCACTTCAACCTGTGGAAACATTTCAGCTGATCAATGAACAGAGGATCCAAAATCAAACACAATGAAGGGCCTTTTATTTTGAAAGGGCTCACAGGAAGTTGCTGTGTCTGACATTAATGGAGGAAATGAGTGAAATGATCTGATTCCAGTAAATCAATCAGAAGAGAAATAAACACATTAACTAATAAACATCAGCTGTTCATCCTGTTGTCTGATTCCACTGAATCAGCTGGATCAATGTGGAGGATTTACCATAACAACACTAAATGAAATCCACTTTGTTTTGAAACCTCATTAACTCATCATGTTCTCCAGACATCAGAGAGCTGAAACCAACAGAAAAGGGACTCAAACTGCATTCAAGAGTGAAACAAAGCAAAGTCAAAGCAGCAGAAGTGGACTGAGTCCAGAGACCTAAAGAAGAAGAGAGGTTTTCACTAGACGTGTGAACAGGATCCACTGAGATTCAGAGCTGCTTCCTGGAAGGAGTCAGAGCTTCAGTTGAGCTGGAAGAGACAGGTAGAAGACGTTCCACACATCTACCATCCTGACACCTCCTAGTACAGGTGACTCATCACGACAGGAGGAGACTCAACTCAAACTTTATTCATCAAGTGCAACAAGTTTCACTGAGCAAATGCAGCACAACAGCAATCAAATGCCAGGAGTTACAGATGATCAGAACTCTCAGACTGGATTGATTCATGATCCTGTTAACACTCTACACACAAATCAACCTGATTCAGCCAACCTGAGCCTGGTCTGATAGTCTCTCTGCTCTTCCTGTGTACTCCACCATTAAAGCGTGTCTCAGTCTCTGCTTCCCTACCAGATTATCGACAGCCTTGTTCCAGTTGACGTTCAGCGATTCCTTCCTGCTTTCTTGTTATTCCTGTGTTTCGATCAAGCTCATGTCCCCAGATCGTCCTCCTCTCAACCCTAATGGATTATTTACATCGCTCTCTGACATCTGGACTCTGACCTCTGTTCCAAACACCATCAACTGATTCCTGCCTCGCCCTGTTGTTATTACTGCCTCTGCCTCTCTGTTTATGACTCCTGTCTGTTTATTAACTCTTCTGACTGGACTGTGGATTTTGGACTGTGGATTCTTTCAGTGTCTATGTCATTCACAGGGCCGTTGCTAGCCATTTGGGTGCCAGACTACTGGTTTGACTGGTTCTAAGAAAGGTTGTGATGGTGAGAAAAACAGGAGGTTTCTGATAAGGTCTGAGGTTTTCAAATTAAAAGCATGTCAAGTCAAGTCAAGTAGGCTTTATTGTCACTTCAGCCTTATAGAGTTAGTACACAGTGAAACGAAATAACGTTCCTCCAGGACCAAGGTGCTACATACAGCATAAAAAAAAAACAAATTTACAGAAAAACTAGCTAACTAACTAGGAGACATAGACCTGTTGAGACAACAGAAAGTGAATGAGCAACAAAAATGATGGTGTGACAGACATAATACTATGTGGTTTTGAGGTGATGAGTTGAGGTAATGCAGAACCAGTAATGTGATGAAACAGTGCAGAGCTCTGGTTAAAGAGAATGGATGCAGCTCTTTTCTCTTGGAGTCTCAGAAGTTCTGAACTCAGTGGAAATAAAGTCAAAAAGACTCTGAGAAGTAGTTTCTGTCTCTGCAGCAGAGAAACACTTCATGTAGTTAAAAAGCTCCTGATCCGGTGAGTCTGGTCTTTCTAATGATTTTTCATCAGAACCTGTAAATGTCTTTATGGTGAACTCCTGTGAATCAGTGAGTTTCTCTGTAAACTGATCCACTCTGTGCTCTTAGTGTGACTTTGACAGGTTGTTCTTTTGCTTCTCTTGTTTTTGTGATCGTCTCAGGTGTCAGTCAAGAAAAAAGACAAAGCTAAAGGCTCCGCCCCCTTTGACAACCTCTGCTGGAGGCCTGGACTCTCCCAGGATCAAACCCACCTCTACACTAATAAATAATCCATCTGGACTGGATCAGGTCTCATTTCCTTCTCCTTTAGTCCTCCAGTCCACATGTCTCTCTGCTGTCTAAACTCCATCCTGTCTGCTTTATCTCCACATTGTTTTAGATACTGATCAGAACTCAGTTTCCCAGCAGCCATTGCTTCACCAGGTGACTGAAGCAGCAGCAGGTTGCTGCCAGACTGAGGAACTGAGACCTTCAAACCTAAAAACCTCCAAGAAATCAATGGAAACAGCTGGAATCAAAACAACAACAGAAGTGAAGAAGAACAAGAGTCCTAAATCTATCCTGTTAGGAGGCGATGAATAATCAAGCATCTCCATGTTGAGGTTCAGAGTCCTGACTGCTGGCTGAGCAGGTCTGAACAACGTCTGGTCGTTTTTAGACAAACAGCAGCAGCTGAAGAGGAGAAACTTTCTGTTCATCTTTTTGTTGTTTGGATCAAACTTTTCTATCAAACTCTTTCAAACATTCAAACCTCTGACTGAAACTGGAGCTGCTGGAAGGAGATCAGGACAAAACCAGCAGACGTTTCTCCTCCATGGAGACTCGCTGGTCTGAAGGTTGTTGGCTCTGAACCAAACGGAGGTGTGGAGCTAAAACCAGCTCCTCTTCCATGAAGACCTGATTCCTGATCCTCCATCCACTTCTTCTTGTAGTCACTTTGTTCAGGATGCTTCTGGAAAAACTCTGATCCTCAGAAATGTTTGGTGACTAACAGGATGAAGGAAGTTCCTTCAGAGCTTTGATCCAGTCCAAGTCTTTCTGTGAAAACACAAAGTCACCTGGAGGTTTCTGCTCTGGTTCAGGTCTTTGCTCAGAGACTTGATCCATCTGGGTTTTTTCACACAATGTAGCTTTTAACGTTTTTTTAAAGCATCTTAACAACTTTCCAACATAGTATAGCCATAAATATATTGTGGAGATTAAAAGAAACCCAAAAGAAATAAATAAAGTAGTTGTCCTACAGTTCTCTAAAAACTTCCGCCAATCCTATCGTTCAGGCCGAACGATAGGATTGGACAATCCAGCTGTTTGTCTGCCACATTTCCGCACTGCTTGGAATCACCAATAATCCGCCCGGACACATTTTCCATCTGAACATCCCGGAAGTGAAAGGAGGACAGAATTAGCCGGTGGTCAGTGCTTTCATTTTAAGATAAAAATACCAGAGTCCCCCCAAAAAACACCTTTTCAGCTAGCAGAAAACTACAATTGTTTGGAGGTGAAAAGAGGAAAAGCTGGGGGAACGTTTCTACGGCTGAAGTAAGACTCTGCATTGTTATCGTCGCAAAATGGAGTCCCATGTCCGCGGGAGGCTGGCGTACCGATTATACCCGACGGGAGGGGTGAGTTCACCGAGTCGTGTTTCTGTAAACTAGCTAGCGAGACCTAGCTTGTTTACCTGGCTACTGAGTATGGCTTTAATTGCGGTTATTAGAAAATTATGCTCAAGTTGTGAGAGGCTGATTCACATAGCCTTAAAGACACAAGATTCCTCCTACTAAAAGTGGCGAGGAGAAACTCAGTAAGTAAGTAAGTAAGTAAAGTTTATTTATATAGCACCTTTCACAGAAAAAATCACAAAGTGCTTCACAGAAAAAAACAGAATCAAACATGATAAAAAACAAATAAAATCAATAAAACAAACAAAATATCATTACAAATCAAAATCATTAAACAACAAGAGAACATAAAAGAGTTATTTAAAAGCAGTTTTGAATAATTGGGTCTTCAACTGCTTTTTAAAGGAGTCCAGACTGTCTATACAGCGTAAAACTAAAGGAAGGTCATTCCAAAGTCGCGGTGCAACAGACTGGAAGGAGCGATCACCTGGACTTTTAAATCTGGTCCTTGGAACTGTTAGGAGATTCTGGTCTGTGGACCTGAGGACTCAGGTTGGAGCGTACGGCTTTATCAGTTCAGTAACATAAAGAGGAGCTTGACCATGTAGGGCCCTGAAAGTTAGAGTCAGGATTTTAAAATGAACTCTACATTTAACAGGTAACCAGTGCAGAGACCTCAGAATAGGAGTGATGTGATCTTTCCTGTTTGCTCCAGTGAGGAGCCTCGCTGCAGAGTTCTGGACCAGCTGAAGGCCATAAAGGGCTTTTTGGTTCAAACATGTGAAAAGTGTGTTACAGTCATCTAGACGGGAGGAGATCAAAGCATGAAGAACCATTTCCAGTTCAGGTTTTGACACCAACTTTCTCAGTTTGGAAATATTTCTCAGATGATAAAAACAGTTTCTGACCAGCTGTTTTGAGTGAGCTTCAAGAGACATTGATTGGTCGAAAATACCCAGATTCCTCAGGTTTGACTTTACAGCAGAACTTAAATGTCCAATCTGTTGACTGATCAGAGGGACCATCCTATCAGGGGCAACAATCAGACGTTCAGTCTTTTCAGGGTTTAACTGAAGGAAGTGATTTTCTAACCAGTTAGTAATAGCTGACAGACACTCCAGTAGTTCAGACAGTTTGTAGAACTCTGAGTCCTTGAAGGAGCAGTACAGCTGAATGTCATCTGCATAAAGGTGGTAGGAGACATTGGGACATCTACTAAAACACCTTGTTTTTGGTTCAGAATGAAGATTTCAGATGTTCTAGAGATGATTCAGGTTGAAGCACCAATCAGATGTTGGAGGTTCAGATCTGCTCTGTGTCACATGTCTCAGCAGATGTTGGTCTGCAGGAGGTTCTAGAAGAACATCAGATCAGTCTGAGGAGGAGATGTGAACGTGTGACTGAAGGAAGTGATGAAACAGGAAGTAGAACCCTCCTGAACAGGATCTACACTGAGCTCTACATCACAGAGGGACAGAGTGAAGAGGTTCAGACCCAACATGAGGTGGAGCAGCTGCAGACCGCTTCCAGGACCAAGAGGCTCCATGAGGCTCCAATCAGGGTCCAGGACATCTTTAAGGCCTTACCTGAGCAACATGGAGCCATCAGAGTGGTTCTGACCAACGGCGTCGCTGGAGCTGGAAAAACCTTCTCAGTGCTGAAGTTCACTCTGGACTGGGCCGAGGGCTTGGAGAACCAAGATGTCCATGTGGTGGTTCTGCTGTCCTTCAGGGAGCTGAACTTGATCAGAGAGGAGCAGTACAGTCTTCTCACGCTGCTCCAGGTTTTCCATCCAACATTCCAGAAGCTCCCAGCAGAGAAGCTGGCTGTCTGGAAACTTCTCTTCATCTTTGATGGTCTGGATGAAAGCAGACTTTCACTGGACTTCAACAGCAATCAGCTGGTTTCTGAGGTCACACAGAGGTCATCAGTCAACGTGCTGCTGACAAACCTCATCAAGGGGAACCTGCTTCCCTCGGCTCTGGTCTGGATCACCTCCAGACCTGCAGCAGCCAATCAGATCCCTCCTTCATGTGTCCACAGGGTAACAGAAGTACGAGGCTTCACCGACGCCCAGAAGGAGGAGTACTTCAGGAGGAGGTTCAGTGATGAAAAGCGCTCCAGCACAATCATCTCCCACATCAAGACCTCCAGGAGCCTCCACATCATGTGTGGAATCCCAGTCTTCTGCTGGATCACTGCTACAGTTCTGGACCACATGTTGAGCACAGAGCAGAGAGGAGAGCTGCCCAGGACCATGACTGACATGTACTCACACTTCCTGCTGGTTCAGACCAAGAGGAAGAAGAACAAGTACCATGAAGGACCTGAGACCAGTCCACAGGAGCTGACCCAGGCTGACAGGGAGGTTCTTCTGAAGCTGGGGAGGCTGGCGTTAGAACATCTGGAGGAAGGAAACATCATGTTCTACCAAGAAGACCTGGAGCAGTGTGGTCTGGATGTCACAGAGGCCTCGGTGTTCTCAGGACTTTGTACAGAGATCTTCAAGAGAGAGTGTGTGATCTTCCAGAAACCAGTCTACTGCTTTGTTCATCTGAGCATTCAGGAGTTTCTGGCTGCAGTCTACATGTTCCACTGCTTCACCAGCAGGAACACGGAGGTGATAGAGAACGTCCTGGGAGGATTCAACAGATACCCATCTCTAGGTAACTTCCTGATCAGAATCATGAAGAAATCCCTCATCAGTAAAAACGGCCACCTGGACCTGTTTGTTCGCTTCCTTCATGGCCTCTCTTTGCAGTCCATACACACTACATGTGGCAAACCCGCCATAATTTATGACTACAGTTTATACAATCAGATGGTTTGTGTGTTTCAGGTCTGACTGCAGATGATCAACAGTTGGTTTTAATAAAAGAAGAAGCTCCTGGAGAATGGAGGCCTGGTGTGGACCAGCAGGACCCAGAGCCCCTCAACATAAAGGAGGAAGAGGAGGAACTCTGGACCAGTCTGGATGAAGAGAAGCTCAATATTAAGGAGGAGACCGATGACACCAGGCTTCCCTTCCTTGCAGTTCCTTTGAAGAGTGAGGATGATGAAGAGAAACCTGTGCTGTCACAGCTTCCTCAGCACCAAGTGGTTCCAGCCAGCAGCTCCACTGACCAGATGACAGCAGCAACTGGTGGAGAGGACTGTGGAGGAGCAGAAACCATCAGGAACCCAGGAACCCCAAATACTCAGGAAGAAGATTCCAGCTCTTCACAAACTGAAGTCAGTGAGGATGATGAAGAGGAAGACCATGTCAACAATCCTGACTCTCAGCTGTCAGACACTGGGTCAGAAACTGAAGACAGTAACAAAAACAGGAAGGAGATCAGGTCTCCTGAGTCAGGTGTAGGC
>SSNR01000711.1:0-20249 GCA_006937965.1 Callopanchax toddi | reverse complement strand
TCCACGAGGCTCCAATCAGGGTCCAGGACATCTTTAAGGCCTTACCTGAGCAACATGGAGCCATCAGAGTGGTTCTGACCAACGGCGTCGCTGGAGCTGGAAAAACCTTCTCAGTGCTGAAGTTCACTCTGGACTGGGCCGAGGGCTTGGAGAACCAAGATGTCCATGTGGTGGTTCTGCTGTCCTTCAGGGAGCTGAACTTGATCAGAGAGGAGCAGTACAGTCTTCTCACGCTGCTCCAGGTTTTCCATCCAACATTCCAGAAGCTCCCAGCAGAGAAGCTGGCTGTCTGGAAACTTCTCTTCATCTTTGATGGTCTGGATGAAAGCAGACTTTCACTGGACTTCAACAGCAATCAGCTGGTTTCTGAGGTCACACAGAGGTCATCAGTCAACGTGCTGCTGACAAACCTCATCAAGGGGAACCTGCTTCCCTCGGCTCTGGTCTGGATCACCTCCAGACCTGCAGCAGCCAATCAGATCCCTCCTTCATGTGTCCACAGGGTAACAGAAGTACGAGGCTTCACCGACGCCCAGAAGGAGGAGTACTTCAGGAGGAGGTTCAGTGATGAAAAGCGCTCCAGCACAATCATCTCCCACATCAAGACCTCCAGGAGCCTCCACATCATGTGTGGAATCCCAGTCTTCTGCTGGATCACTGCTACAGTTCTGGACCACATGTTGAGCACAGAGCAGAGAGGAGAGCTGCCCAGGACCATGACTGACATGTACTCACACTTCCTGCTGGTTCAGACCAAGAGGAAGAAGAACAAGTACCATGAAGGACCTGAGACCAGTCCACAGGAGCTGACCCAGGCTGACAGGGAGGTTCTTCTGAAGCTGGGGAGGCTGGCGTTAGAACATCTGGAGGAAGGAAACATCATGTTCTACCAAGAAGACCTGGAGCAGTGTGGTCTGGATGTCACAGAGGCCTCGGTGTTCTCAGGACTTTGTACAGAGATCTTCAAGAGAGAGTGTGTGATCTTCCAGAAACCAGTCTACTGCTTTGTTCATCTGAGCATTCAGGAGTTTCTGGCTGCAGTCTACATGTTCCACTGCTTCACCAGCAGGAACACGGAGGTGATAGAGAACGTCCTGGGAGGATTCAACAGATACCCATCTCTAGGTAACTTCCTGATCAGAATCATGAAGAAATCCCTCATCAGTAAAAACGGCCACCTGGACCTGTTTGTTCGCTTCCTTCATGGCCTCTCTTTGCAGTCCATACACACTACATGTGGCAAACCCGCCATAATTTATGACTACAGTTTATACAATCAGATGGTTTGTGTGTTTCAGGTCTGACTGCAGATGATCAACAGTTGGTTTTAATAAAAGAAGAAGCTCCTGGAGAATGGAGGCCTGGTGTGGACCAGCAGGACCCAGAGCCCCTCAACATAAAGGAGGAAGAGGAGGAACTCTGGACCAGTCTGGATGAAGAGAAGCTCAATATTAAGGAGGAGACCGATGACACCAGGCTTCCCTTCCTTGCAGTTCCTTTGAAGAGTGAGGATGATGAAGAGAAACCTGTGCTGTCACAGCTTCCTCAGCACCAAGTGGTTCCAGCCAGCAGCTCCACTGACCAGATGACAGCAGCAACTGGTGGAGAGGACTGTGGAGGAGCAGAAACCATCAGGAACCCAGGAACCCCAAATACTCAGGAAGAAGATTCCAGCTCTTCACAAACTGAAGTCAGTGAGGATGATGAAGAGGAAGACCATGTCAACAATCCTGACTCTCAGCTGTCAGACACTGGGTCAGAAACTGAAGACAGTAACAAAAACAGGAAGGAGATCAGGTCTCCTGAGTCAGGTGTAGGCACTGTCAAGACAAGCAGGAAAGTCCAGACAAGGCAGAAACCATATGGTTGTGATCTCTGTGGTAAAAGATTTACCACAAAACAAAATCTAGAAAGACACACAAGAATCCACACAGGTGAGAAGCATTTTTGTTGTGATGATTGTGGACAACGTTTTAGGGTGAAGTCACATTTAAACAAACACATGATGATCCACACAGGTCAGAAGCCATTTTGTTGTGATGATTGTGGACAAAGTTTTAGCCGAAAGTCAACTTTAAACACACACATGATGATCCACACAGGTCAGAAGCCATTTTGTTGTGATGATTGTGGACAACGTTTTAGGGTGAAGTCACATTTAAACAGACACATGATGATCCACACAGGTCAGAAGCCATTTTGTTGTGATGATTGTGGACAAAGTTTTAGCCGAAAGTCACATTTAAACACACACATGATGATCCACACAGGTCAGAAGCCATTTTGTTGTGATGATTGTGGACAACGTTTTAGAGAAAAGNGACTACGACTGAACAGAATGGATTGAAACTCCAGGTTTCTCTTCATCCTGTATCAGAGATGTTAGAATGGATCTGTTGTTCCACTTGTTGATCAGTGATGATGAAGAAATGTCTTCACAGAGGGAGGAAGAGGAGTGGTGTTGGTGAGGAGGAGCAGCTGTCCTGCTGTTCTTTGTGTCAGGACGTCCTGAAGGATCCAGTCTCTACCAGCTGTGGACACTGGTTCTGCAGACGCTGCATCTCCTCCTACTGGGACCAGTCTGCTCCATCAGGACTCTCCTCCTGTCCCCAGTGTGGAGACAGATCTAGAACCAGAAGTGGACAGCAGACAGCCAATCAGAGCAGCTCAGAACAAGGTGAGGCGTTCAGGTAACCTGTTGATTTCAAACACCTTGTTGTTGGTTCAGAATGAAGATTTCAGATCTTCTAGAGATGATTCAGGTTGAAGCACCAATCAGATGTTGGAGGTTCAGATCTGCTCTGTGTCTCATGTCTCAGCAGATGTTGGTCTGCAGGAGGTTCTAGAAGAACATCAGATCAGTCTGAGGAGGAGATGTGAACGTGTGACTGAAGGAAGTGATGAACCAGGAAGTAGAACCCTCCTGAACAGGATCTACACTGAGCTCTACATCACAGAGGGACAGAGTGAAGAGGTTCAGACCCAACATGAGGTGGAGCAGCTGGAGACCGCTTCCAGGACCAAGAGGCTCCACGAGGCTCCAATCAGGGTCCAGGACATCTTTAAAGCCTTACCTGAGCAACATGGAGCCATCAGAGTGGTTCTGACCAACGGCGTCGCTGGAGCTGGAAAAACCTTCTCAGTGCTGAAGTTCACTCTGGACTGGGCCGAGGGCTTGGAGAACCAAGATGTCCATGTGGTGGTTCTGCTGTCCTTCAGGGAGCT
The DNA here is from genome assembly GCA_006937965.1 of Callopanchax toddi. Lineage (NCBI taxonomy): Eukaryota > Metazoa > Chordata > Actinopteri > Cyprinodontiformes > Nothobranchiidae > Callopanchax > Callopanchax toddi. The sequence continues at coordinate 17,024 of SSNR01000711.1, read as the reverse complement.
GAACTTGATCAGAGAGGAGCAGTACAGTCTTCTCACGCTGCTCCAGGTTTTCCATCCAACATTCCAGAAGCTCCCAGCAGAGAAGCTGGCTGTCTGGAAACTTCTCTTCATCTTTGATGGTCTGGATGAAAGCAGACTTTCACTGGACTTCAACAGCAGTCAGCTGGTTTCTGAGGTCACACAGAGGTCATCAGTCAACGTGCTGCTGACAAACCTCATCAAGGGGAACCTGCTTCCCTCGGCTCTGGTCTGGATCACCTCCAGACCTGCAGCAGCCAATCAGATCCCTCCTTCATGTGTCCACAGGGTAACAGAAGTACGAGGCTTCACTGACGCCCAGAAGGAGGAGTACTTCAGGAGGAGGTTCAGTGATGAAAAGCGCTCCAGCACAATCATCTCCCACATCAAGACCTCGAGGAGCCTCCACATCATGTGTGGAATCCCAGTCTTCTGCTGGATCACTGCTACAGTTCTGGACCACATGTTGAGCACAGAGCAGAGAGGAGAGCTGCCCAGGACCATGACTGACATGTACTCACACTTCCTGCTGGTTCAGACCAAGAGGAAGAAGAACAAGTACCATGAAGGACCTGAGACCAGTCCACAGGAGCTGACCCAGGCTGACAGGGAGGTTCTTCTGAAGCTGGGGAGGCTGGCGTTAGAACATCTGGAGGAAGGAACCATCATGTTCTACCAAGAAGACCTGGAGCAGTGTGGTCTGGATGTCACAGAGGCCTCGGTGTTCTCAGGACTTTGTACAGAGATCTTCAAGAGAGAGTGTGTGATCTTCCAGAAACCAGTCTACTGCTTTGTTCATCTGAGCGTTCAGGAGTTTCTGGCTGCAGTCTACATGTTCCACTGTTACACCAGCAGGAACACAGAGGTGATGAAGAACTTCCTGCAAGGATACTACAGATACTCGTCTCTGGATGACTTCCTGAACACCGTCATGGAGAAATCCCTCCTTAGTAAAAACGGCCACCTGGACCTGTTTGTTCGCTTCCTTCATGGCCTCTCTGTGGAGTCCAACCAGAGACTCCTAGAAGGTCTGCTGGGTCAGACACAGAACAGTCCAGAAACCATCGAGGAGGTCATCAACAACCTGAAAAAGATGAACAGTGATGGAGTCTCTCCAGACAGAAGCATCAACATCTTCCACTGTCTGATGGAGATGAAGGACCTCTCAGTTCATCAGGAGATCCAGGAGTTCCTGAAGTCAGAGACCAGATCAGAGAGACTCTCAGAGATCCAGTGTTCAGCTCTGGCCTTCATGCTGCTGATGTCAGAGGAGGTCCTGGATCAGTTGGACCTGGACCAGTACAACACATCATCAGCTGGACGACTGAGACTGATTCCAGCTGTGAGGAACTGCAGGAAGTTCAGGTGAGTCCAGATGTGTTGATGACATCATCAGTCAGTGTAGATCAGTAGTTTTAATCAGTCGTAGTTCTTAGAGCCGTGGGGGGGGGGGGGAGATTCTGTTCAGATGAAACATTTTTATAGAAACACCTGAAGAAGTTTACAGGTTGAAAAGGAAATGTAGAAATGTTGTTTTCCTCTGAGTTTGTTCATGTGGACAGATGTGGATTTGATCTACAAACATCTGCTCAGTTTCAACAGAAAAATAACGTTTGTGAATCAAAAAGAGCTGAAAGTCAGAATCAAAGGTTTAGAGTCTGATTCTGGACAGATCAACACTCTGCTGCTTCTTTCTGCATCAAAGGTTTGTTCAGGTTCTACTTGGTTGATTTTAGTTATTTTTTCAGGAACACAACAAATCCATCAGGTTCTTTTTTGTGAAGTGTGTCCACACACACCTCACTGCTACCTGTTAGAGCTCTGAACGGGACTGTTTCCTTAATCCTATAGTCCACCCAGTCCTGGGTGCTCATTTATAAAACTTGCTTACCCAAAAAATGGGCCTGGAAGTTGCGTTAAGTCACTTTTTACGCAAACTTTGGGATTTATAAAAGAAACCATATCAGAAAAAAGTGCGAAACTTTAAGCAAACTCTGGACCTTGCGTCAGCACATTTTGGAGGCTTGAAACCTGGCAGAGCAGCTGGTGAGTTGGAAAAATGGTGAATTTGATCGATCGAATGGGGTGACGATACATGGGGCCAGCTCCCCCCGCTGGCCCCATGTAGAAATCTTCTGAGTCCTCGATAGCAAGTGGCACATAATCTTCCATTCACCCCAGGAATCCATCATGTACCCGACCCGTTGCGTTTAGGGATGCTCAATATTGGCTTTTTTACCGATATCTGATATTGTCTAACTTTTAATTTCCGATACCAATATATACAAATATAAGCGTGGTAGCCCTCATTAAAAAAAAGACAAATACAGTATTTAATGCAAGGTGTGCCAAATAAATAAAAATCTCAAAAACTAAACATCAGATTTGTTACTTTTTGACTAGAGATGCTCCGATCACGTTTTTTGCTGCCGATCACCGATACCAATCACATTGATTGACTGTAAATTTCACATTGTAGTGATGATGAGGGCTAATGGCTACTTGATCTGTAAAAAATTAACCATATCTCCTTCATTTGGACAAAAACAGGACTTTTTCCAAGATAAAAAAATACAAAAACTAGAAGGCACCATGTAGACATCCATCCATCCATATAGAAATATATTATTTATAGATATGTATTTCCAAGCTTTATAGAAATCTATTATTTTAATTCATATAGAAATCTATAATTTTAATCAGATATCTATTACTTTTAATAATAGAAATCTGTTTTTATATATATTTAAATAATTTAAACATATATTCTTGAGCACAAGATCCCCATTAATGAGTTTGTGGTTGAAATAACGTTTAGAGAAGTTTTTTTTCTTCTGTTCAGACACAGAAAAGTCTACATTGTTTTTACCCTCTGGTCCATTTTATTCCCAGAAAGAACAAACTAATTACTGACAATGATCTGATCATTAAGGAGTCTACCTGCTCTCAGCTCCTCCTCCCTCTACCTGTCTGATCCACCTGCACTGCGCGCTGCTCTCTCCTCTCCACATGCGCCATGACGCGCGGCGCGGCTTTATCCTCTCCTCCCGGTGCATGATCAGCGAGCTCTTTTCCAACTCCGTCATTAATATTTAAATTATTGTTTTTTTATGCCAGTTTAAAGAATTATCTCAGTTTCCTGACAGTTTCCTGGTGTTGCACTGAGCAATGTGCTGAAGCAGCAGCAGCAACAGACTCTCTGCAGCTGCAGGAGGAGACGTCTCCTCCAGGACTGAGCTCCGAGTCCGAACCAACTATAATGGAGCGGTCCGTTCAGGGAACGGCGGATTTTCTGTGCGCCTAGTGACGTCTGGTTTAGGAGCTATTGATCGGCTGGTATAATCGGCGTGGAGAGGAGGATATCGGAATTTACCGATGACGTATTTTTCACGAATATCGGTCGATTTTGATCAGTGGCCGATCAATCGAAGCATCCCTAGTTGCGTTGAATCCGGACACGGGGCGCTCCCTTCGCCTTTCAAAAAGTGAAAAAAAAATCTTGTCAATTAAGTTGATCAGCAGCCCACTACATACATAATTAAATCCAGAGAAAATGCAGAAATTTGCTCCGGATAGTCAGACAGGACAAAGCAGCAGCAAGCAGCAGGAATCCAGGGGAGGGAGGAGAGAAAAATTTGCGTCTTCTCTCCTTGAGAGCGGAAGAGAAATGCTTTAAGACACAATTTCAGACTTGTAGACCCTTGCATACACACAAAACCAACAATCACCCCTCATCCCAGTAATGATAAGAACAAATAGCAGTTGCCCTATTTGTCTGTTCAGTTTTAGATCTGTGTTTTGAGTGACCCGGAAGTGTTCATGTAGGAGGGGGACAAGAAGTAGTTCGGGTTGTAACCAGTTGTAGGAGCTAAACTTATTAATCTGACTTAATGTTATTGTTATTCTTTTATAGTAGATTTGAATCCTGTTTGTGAAATTACAGCGCCTCCTACTGGACAATAATATAAGTCTGAGTTTTTTGTGCTAGTTAGGCAGATGGAGGATGCCTTGCAGCTAGTTTGGTTCTGTACAGTTTTTTGACCGTTAATCCTGAGCGTAACCAAAAGAGGACTGTTCAAGTCCTGCTCAGAGAACAAGTAAAGACCAAGATTCATCGTACTCTGTGTGGATTCGTGATTAACAACAATGATGGAAACACTATTGAAACAGAAACGCGTCAATTAATGAACAAACTAACTGAACGGGCATAATAAGTGGCTTTATCTGCCGTGTGTTTGTAGCCACTTACACCAGTGTTCCCAGCGTGACATGTACAAGTCTAAGCTTCTGTATATAAAGCTCAGTTTCTTCAAGCTACTAAAGAGTGTCGTTATTAAAGAACACACACACAAAAGACAAGATGGTGTCAGAAGATGGTCTTGAGGAGAGATAAGGAGTGAAAGTATGTGGTTCAGCCGCTGCAGCAAGCTATTACCGAAGCTAAGCTAACAACAAAGAGCGGTCGGAGCTGCAACCGGAGGAAAATAACAGCCTTGTCAAACCAGCCATGGAGGGATTACACCCACCACCCAACCTTCAGCTGACAGGTAATGTGGCTGAGAACTGGAGGAGGTTTAGACAAGGTTTTGAAATATACTTGGCTGCAATCGGAGCTGATGAGAAGAGTGAAAAGACTAAAGCATCTGTCCTTCTGCATGTTATTGGTGAAGAAGCACTCAAAGTTTATAATAACTTTACCTTTGAGTCTGATGCTGACCGCATGAAGCTCGATAAGATACTGGAAATGTTCGAAGCTTACTGCATACCTAAAAGAAATGTGACGTTTGAAAGGCACAGATTCTTCACATGTGTACAGAAAACAGGAGAGACGATTGACCAGTATGTAACTGAACTGAAGAACAGGAGTAAAACGTGTGAGTTTGGAGGGCTGACCGACTCGCTGATAAAAGACAGATTGGTCTACAGGATCCCAGATAATAGCCTTAGAGAGAGACTGCTAAGAGAGCCTGATCTAACTTTGGAAAAAGCGATGTCACTGTGCAGAGCAGCAGAGACGGTGAGGATGCAAGGTAAAGAACTGTTTGCTGAAAGTTGCAATGTGGATACAGTAAAAAAGGAGTCACAGAAAGCAACCAAAAAGAAACACAATGCTGCTGCAGGGCACAGTAGTGTAGAACTACAATAGCGGGCAAGGATGGATGTACAAAGGCTTGTGGTCACTGTGGCACTCAGCATGGCATAAAAAAATGCTCGCCATTTGGAAAAATCTGCAACAACTGCAAAAATAAAAATCATTATGCCAGGTGCTGCAATGGTGTAACACAGCGAAGTGCTGTTCATACAGTTAATGAGAGTGACTCTGAGGAATTTTATGTGGATGTTGTTAATGGATCTGACACAGAAAGAAAGGAGTGGTCAATGACTTCGCAGATAAATGATACGCAGATGACTGTGAAGTTAGATACTGGGGCGCAAGCTAATGAGATGTCAGAAGCAGACTTCAAGAAGATAAGACCCAGACCAAAACTACATCCAACCAAGGTGAAAGTGAAAGGTTATTCTGGAGCTGCAATACCAGTTAAAGGAAAATGCATCAATAAAGTGACACACAAGGCCAAAGCTCATGCACTCTCGTTCATTATTGTTCCAAAGGATGTCCAGGCCATTCTGGGCCTTGCTGCATGTGAGAGACTCAATCTGATAAAAAGAGTGCTTGTCATTGAAAGTGGGGGAGAGACGGACTGTGATGACATCATTAGCCAATAGGATTATGTTTTTCAGGGTCTTGGTTGTCTNGGGGGGGGGGAGATTCTGTTCAGATGAAACATTTTTATAGAAACACCTGAAGAAGTTTACAGGTTGAAAAGGAAATGTAGAAATGTTGTTTTCCTCTGAGTTTGTTCATGTGGACAGATGTGGATTTGATCTACAAACATCTGCTCAGTTTCAACAGAAAAATAACGTTTGTGAATCAAAAAGACCTGAAAGTCAGAATCAAAGGTTTAGAGTCTGATTCTGGACAGATCAACACTCTGCTGTTTCTTGTTCAGGTTCTACTTGATTCATTTAGTTCCTTTTTCAGGAACCCAACAAATCCATCAGGTCTTTCTGGTGAAGTGTGTCCACACACACCTCACTGCTACCTGTTAGAGCTCTGAACGGGACTGTTTTCTTTATCCCAGTTCACCCAGTCCTGGTGTCTTTCTGACCATTACTGCCACCTGCTGGTTAATGGGACTAAATGCACTCAGTCCTTCCACTGACTTCCTGTCTTTTCCTGTCTGACATTGTAGAGGACGTTTAGTTTTGTGTGAAGTCCTTGTGAGTCTCCAGAGTCTGACCTGCAGCTGACAGCAGTCAGAGCTCAGTGTGGAGAAATGGAAGGTGTGCTAAGCTAACAGGCTAGCTAAGCTAGCAGCTGTTAAAACATGACAAATCTTCTCCACCTTAAACATCTCAAACCCTTTGAACAGCAACTGACTTTGTCCTCAGATGGTTGTTTTCTTTGTTTCTACAGTTCAGGATCTTTCAGTGGTTGAATTTTCCTCAAAACTTGACTGGTTGACCCGATCAGTGTGACCATTTGACCCCTGCAGCTGGTGTGATGTTGTGAACCTTGATATCAGCAGCGTTTTCCTGCATGTGGACATGAACTGTTAGCTGACAGGAACAGGAAGCTAAGAGATAGATCTGCTGACTGAGCTGAACTCAGATGAAAAAGTGCAGGTCCATGTGTTTTTCTAAAACAGATCCACGAACAGACTGTGGAAATGATGGAAGCAGAAATAGAACCCCAGGTTTCCTCCTTCATCTGCAGATGGAAGCAAAACAAAGATTCTCATTAAAGGTGTGCAGGTCTGACAAAGACTGGACAGGTTGACTGGGTCATGTCTAGGGATGGAGCTGGATACAAATACAGTTTTCAGAAAGTCACAAATGATGGGGTTTTCTCGAATACTTATTTCGAACAAATACTTTAAAAACTATTTGTATTTGGGAACAAGAAAAACTTTATTTCAAACAGCTGCGTTCCTCATGAGACTGCGGTGCATCATGCCTTGAGGAGTGAGTGAGTGACGTTCAGGAGTCAGAATCTCATCTGTGCTACTTTGCACAGAGTCCACAGACGAACCTGTGGAGGAGGAAGAGGAGGAGGTATACAGGTCTGGATTGACCTGCGGCAGTGGGAGCCCCTCACTACCTGTGCAGATACGCTGATGGCAAATGCTCTCGGTCTAGATGAGGACTGGCCATCAGGCATTTTCCCGGTGATGGTAACTTTGGGCCGGAACCCTGGACCAGGACCAGATCTGTCCTGGTCCCGCAACGGCATAAATTTGTCAAGAGCAAATCTATATCATTGCATCAGAAAGCAGGGGAACTCAAATAAAAATGTTAAAAAGCCACATTGTGCATTGGGGGTTTAGGGGGGGTGCGTGAACATCTCCTGGACCACCCTGCCTCCTGGACAAACACTGCAGGTTTATTAATGAACGAATAGAAACTTAAGGACAGTGGCTGCTCTTCAGCCTGTATTGATGACATGCGTATTGGAGAGGCAGGGTGAGACATGCAGGTCCTGCTTGAGGGTCAGAAACATGTGGATCACGGGCTGAATCTGGCCTGTGATATAAAGTATGTGACCCAACTGTTTTCCCACATTTTTCTACATACCAGACAATATCAGCTTTCGTACCTTCTTTTCTCTCTCCTTTCACTTTTTAAAGGTTGCCATGATATTCTGATATGCTGTTTATTCTAGAATAGAATTTTAAAAAAAAAACCTTTATTGTCCATCAATGGGGAAATTCAGGTGCACCAGCAGCAAAGTTATGGCAAGTTAAGAACAAACAGATTCACACAATGATAAAATATATAAAAACCGAAAATAAGAACAGAGACTGTAAAATTAATTTTGCATTATCTATGATTATTATAATGGATAATTAAAGAATACTTGCTATAACTTAAATTGGAAGTGTAAAATTAGAAGTGTAATGCAAAAAAAAAACCTGGCTTTTTACTCCTATTTTTAATTTTACTTGAATACAAATACAAATACATTCCCCCCTCAACAAATACAGATACAAATACTGGCTTTGCACACCCCTAGTCATGTTAGACAGTCAGATGGGACCTAATGAAACACAGATGTGAAGAGCAGATTTTCATCAGATGATGACATCACTGTTTAGTCATCATCTGGTTTAGGTCTTTATCAGACAGATTCTCTTATTTTATTACGACTGACTTTAACTTTTGTCTTATCACAGAGCTACTGGTTGTAAACTGTCAGAGACTCACTGTGAAGTTGTGGCCTCAGCTCTGAAGTCCAACCCATCCCATCTGACAGAACTGGACCTGGCTGACAACATCCTATCTAATTCTGGAGTGAAGGTTCTGTGTTCTGGACTGGAGAGTCCAAACTGTAGACTGGAAGTTCTCAGGTCAGTACACTGCAGCTGTTGAAGGTTTTCTGTGGTTAAAAAACTAAAATTGTGTACTGATTCTTCACAAATGATTTATATATACATGTTTTTTAACTTCAGAACTTTAATCTGATCTCTTGTGTTTTCAGAACTTTTCAGTTTTTACACACACACAAAAAAAACACCATTCTAGAACCATAACAAGTTGTGTTTCTGCTCATTTGAACCGGAGATGGTAAAATCACTTGATGTCCTGGATCTCACTGAGACCTGGATCCAACCCGGTATCAATGCCACTCCAGCTGTACTTTCAAACAAGCACACATTCTCCCACACCCCTCGTGAATGTGGACGAGGTGGTGGAACAGGCATGTTAATTTCCAACAAATGGAAGTATAGTCAACTGCTACCCATTACTAAATACATCACATTTGAATACCATGCCATCCTGGTAACTGCACCTGTCAAACTCTTCATGATCATCATCAGTGTTGGGAACGTTACTTTAAAAAAGTAATTAGTTATAGTTACTCACTACTTGTTCCAAAAAGTAACTGAGTTAGGTACAGAATTACTTTATAACAAAAGTAACTAGTTACAAGGGAAAATATTTTTTGCGTTACTTTTTTTTTTAAGTTGTGGTATATCAAAGGATTAGGATTTTTCTGAGCAGTTTTTATGAATAAATTTAAAAGAAACAGAAACTCCTGGACAGAATGCCACCTCACAAACACATTCTTGCCTTTTACCTCAAGGAGTTTGAAGTAGGCTAGTGAATAAATCTCCACCTTGAAGATGAACAACTTTTCATCCTAATGCTCCAGACTGCCCTGCTCTATCGCTGGCGTATGTGTGTGCATTTGTGTGTGTGTGTGCGTGGCTGCGCACACAAGCAGTTTGTGCATGGGGGCAGAGCGTTCAGAGTACACAGTTTATTTCATCAATTAATACCGTAATAGTCTGGTTATCGTTTGTTCTCAGACTATGCTTGGAAGTTGAGACGCTATCCTTTTCTGCTTTTTGTGAAAACAGCGAGAGGCGCGTGAGAACAGCTGATGGGGAAGCTCACGTGTGTATGAGAGAGACGTACTGCTGCAGGAGCGACAGAGAGCAGGAAACAGCTCTGTTCGGTTGTTTTTAACAGTTTTAGACTGTTTTTGGTGTTGCTACAGCCGACAGCAGCTCCTATTGTTCTAAATAGTCCGAGGACTGAACCTACAGACGCATTGTTGGAGAGAACATTATAAAAGTAATGCACCGCATTTCACGCTTAGTAACGGAAACGCCGTTCTCATGACGGAATCAGTAATTAGTTAGATTAGTCCGTTACTGATAAAAGAACAGAGTTACCTAACGCCGTTACTTTAAACGCCGTTATTCCCAACACTGATCACTCGGCACTCTAAAGATGACTTCAGTGTGATGATGTTGTTTGTCCTGTAAACAATGAGTCCATTTAAAAGGACTCTATGTTTTTCTAGTGACCATTTAGTGCTGATGTTGTTCTAGTTTCACTAAAAGCTGAAACAATCAGTTGAAATGTTGCTGAACAGAAATGTTCTCTTTTTAAATGTAAACATGAGGGTGGCTGTAGCCCTGTAACCAGCTCACCCTGATTCTACTGTCTGATTCTGGCTTGATTCAATGTCTGAACAGCCGAAACAAGCTTTGTTTCCATGGTAACACAGTAGAAAGCTGCAGCTCCCATGCAGGCTGGTCAAAGTCCAGTAAATAGTCTGCACAGTGGAGTTTAGTTAGCAGCTAAATGTTGACTATTTGAAAACCAATGAGTTGTTAAAAAGTGGAGCAACAACTAAATGTGTCCCTGAGCAAAGTTCCTAAGAAGTCAAGAAGAATGTTCCTGTGAACAGCTGATTGTAGATGCTGTTAGAACCCTGGAACAGTCACATCTACAAACATCAGAATCTCTATCAAACACTTTGACTCCAGTTAGTTCTCAGCTCACAGCTTCTGTTCAGCTCATTATTTAAAGGTCCTTGTTGATCAAACTACTGGATCCCTTCAGGTCTGCATTGCTGACCATCACAGTGCTGAAGAACTCCTGGTCCATCTGGTCCAGAGGCTAGACATTTCACAAAGAGAGACACAACATTTCTTCTTTCACATCCAGTGGAACTGAGGTCCTGAAACCTCCTGGTGGAGGAGATGATTCCAACTCTTTCCTCCTGAGACTGGAACCTTTCTGGATCCAGACTCTGAGAACTTTAGTTCCAAAAGGTTCCAGTGAGGAGTTTGATAAAGAGACCTTTCTTCTAGGCTGTCTCTATGTGTCCTCAGAGCCCAGACCTGTAGAGTCCACATGTTGTCCTTCATGCTCTTTGGTCCAGAGATCTTCAGACTGTTTCTCTGATTTGGTTCTGTGGTTTCTGCTCCTCCTGACATGAACTGAGTATTTAGGATGTTCTGACCTCCTGATCCCTTGGTCACACACTGAGTTTTACAGACACATTATTTAGACTGAGGTGTTTTGATTCTTTCTAGTCTTTTGGTCACATTATGTATTTTCTATGTAGTTTGAATGTTCTAGAGACGTTCCAGAAGATTCTACAGAATATTTGATTTCTCTAAGTCATTTTCTAACAGCTGTGTTTGATACACAAATGAATTGTGGGTAATTAAAGATGTCTCCTCTGGTCTTTTAGCGTGTTAGTGTGAAGAAGGTCAGAGAGCTGAAGTGTAGCATCAATCAAACGAGTTCTGAAATCTTAGTTTGGTCTGAGGATCCATCCATTGTTTCTGTTCCACATTAGATCTCAGCTCAAAGTCCTGACTTTCACATTAAGGCAGAGCTGAAACTAACAGTTATTATTTATTATTACAGATTCAACTTCAACACTTCTAATAGTTTGCAATGTGTTTAAACAGCTTTTAGTGGATCAAAGGTTTTCAGAGTTCAGACTCTCTAAAAGTCTGATTTGGTCTCTCTTTTTTTTATTCATTTGTTTTATTAACCTTTATTTAATCAGGAAAGTCCCATTGAGATTCAGAATCTCTTTCACAAGGGAGTCCTGGACCCTATAGGGCATGTTGTGCTCTGTGAGGGAAACCAGAGTACCCAGAGAAAACCCACGCATGCATGGGGAGAACATGCATTTCTACGTAGAAAGGCCACCGCCGGGATTCGAACCTGCGAACTTCTTGCTGCAAGGCAACAGTGCTAACAACTGCACTACCATGCAGAGTTTCTAAACTCATCTTTTATTCTTTATTCAGGTTGAGGGGCTGCAGGTTGTCAAAGATCAGCTGTTCTTATCTGGTCTCATCTCTGAAGTCCAACCCCTCCCATCTGAGAGAACTGGACCTGAGTGAGAACAACCTGAAGGATCCAGATGTTAAGCAGCTGTTGGGTCTTAAGGAGAGTCCAGACTACAGACTGGAGGATCTGAGGTCAGTAGAAGGTGGAGATGTTGGTGCTGCTGTCAGCAGAATCTGACTAAACCCAGTTCTTCTCAAAGCAAAGATCCAGGGTTTTCTGTGAACCAGCAGCTTCTCATTAACTGTGTTTCTGAATGAAGCTCTGAGAGGAGAACAGTGACAGGTTTCAGGATTGGGCAGAAAGAGCAGAACAGCTAAAGCCAGTCAGCCAATCAGAGGAGACGTCAGATTGTTGTGATGTTGTGTTGAAGTTGGTGTTCAGAGAACTGTGGTTGTGTTTGTGTCTAAAGCTGACAGCCTGGAACAGAGACTCTGGTCCTCAGTGATCAAAGCTGTGATCTCCAGCTGTTCTCTCATTTCACCACTAAACAGCTGAAGACTTTGATCTTTGTCACAGCTCTGAGATCAGTCTGACTGCAGCCTGTAGAGCTCTGGCTCTTCTTTCAGATAACTCTCCTTCCATGTAGGAACCATGAGGTCTTTCTACAGAGCAGAAGCTGCTGGAGTCCAGTCAGCACATTCCTCCATCTGTTCTTCTTCACTTGTTTGATTGAAATGTGTTCAGAGACAGCCTCCATGTTTATTGATCAGCTGATGTTTCAGACGCTGATCAACACACAGACTCTTTCAATGCAGCAGCAGTGAATCCATCACTACTGCAGTCCTCCTGACTGATCCTGGATCAGTGCTTCTGACACCAATATTACACTCAGTCTGACCTGACTCTGCAGGTCAGTGACCTTTGACCTCTTTCTGACTGAAGTCGTGAAGATCTTTAATCCATCACTTCACTCATCCATCACTATTCATCTATCACTTCTCCTCTGTTTGTCTCTACAGCTGGTAGACAAGGTGACTCTGACCAGAATCATTGAGGTCTGGAGGAGAGGATCTGTGTGTCCTGATGATGATCCAGGAGGTTAAAGCCTTCTCCTCCTGGACTCAAGGTGCCTCCTCCTCCTCCTCCTGGGCTCAAGGTGCCTCCTCCTCCTCCTGGACTCCAGCTGCCTCCTCCTCCTCCTGCACTCAAGGCGCCTCCTCCTCCTCCTCCTGGACTCCAGCTGCCTCCTCCTCCTGACAACAGAACATTCAGAGCCTTCAAACAGCTCACCTGCTGCTTTAATGACATGATGATGACAGGATGCAGGTCATCAGATGTCAGGAGGTGCTGTCAGGAACCAGGAGGTTCTCCAACAGCTGACGGAGGCAGAAGGCTGTAGACGAGGTTCAGGTCCAGCTGAGCTGACAGAAAAGCAGAAATCTGTCTAAAACAGTCTGTGCTGAAAAGATTTTCCCTCTCTGTCAAACCAAAGGTCAACAGCGATAGTCGTCTGAACCTGATGCTGCTGCTAAGTGAAGGAGAGGCGGGGCCTGTGACATAGGAGGAGGAAACACAATCACAGATGTTCCTGTGGAAATCAGAGGAGGTTCAAAAGCTTTGACCATGGAGGACTAGAGTCTGTCTCCTGGTCCTCAACACCACGGTCCAGAGTGGATGAAGCCTGAGAAACCTCTGGACTCCAGATGTCCTTCCTCTGACCAGAGCTCCGTTTGGGTTGTGAGGCTCTAGGGAGCAGAGTGTCTCCTCCAGGAGGAGAAACCTTTCCCAACACTCTGGGCTCTGTTTGTTATCAAATCCATCATCCATCAAACTAAATCCTGATTCCTGAGGGGACTTCATCAGACCAGTTGATCAAACATGGGCTTGGATCCAGTTAAAAGCTGAGGAAAAGTCAATAAAAATCAATTGAATCCAAAGTTTAGTCCCTGATGAACCAGCAGCAGATGAAGTAGCGTGTTGATGCTCTAATAATAATGCATCAGTTTTATATACTGCTTTTTAGGTCACTCAAAGACGCTTTACAGAGTTGCATTATTCATTCACACAGTCATTCTCACTGGTGGTGGTAAACTACGACAGATGTCTGTAGTCACAGCTGCCCTGGGGCAGTCTGACAGAGGCGAGGCTGCCATTCTGCGCCATCGGCCCTTCTGACCACCACCAACATTCACACAGGCAAGTTGGGTGAAGTGTCTTGCCCAAGGACACAATGACAGTCTAACCCAGCCAGAGCTGGGGATTGAACCGGTGACCCTCTGGTTACTAGACCGGCCACTCTCCCAACTGAGCTAATGCTGCCCATTTGCCTGACTAGCAGCTCTATCAGGGTAGAGGGTCCAGACTGCTTTGAGTTGCTCTCCAGATCTCAGCTTTTAGGATCTTCTCTAAAGACTTCATCATGAGTCAGGTCAGAGCAACAGGACCTCCATCATTTAGCGTCTTTGAGCTCAGGTACAACTCCTGAATGAGTCCAGATCCTGGGCCCTCTGTGAAGGTGGAGAGACTTAGTCAAAATCAGAGATGCTGCCAGCTGTTCAGCAAAGTTCTGAAGACGTCTCTTTGACTCCGAGTCTTTGTTTTTCTGACTCTGTGGAGGTTTTCAATCAGCAGCTGAAAACTGACTGATTCTCACTCAGTTGTTGATGGATGTGATTCTGTTCAGACTTTTGTCTTTACTGTTGTTTTTAGACTGATAGATCTGACCTGCTTTCTAATGTTTTGTCCTGATTGGACCCGAGTTGTCCAAAGCTCTGTGATGTTTCTGGATCTGGACTGGAAGCCCCTCAGCTGAAGTTCTGGGTGCTCATTTATAAAACGTGCGTATGCACAAAATGGGCCCGAAAGTTGCGTAAGTCACTTTTTATACAAACTTTGTTATTTATAAAAGAAAACGTAGCAAAAAAAAATGTGCACAACTCTAAGCAAATTTTGAACCTTGCTTAAGGACCTGTTGGAGATGTGAAACCTGTCAGAGCAGCTGTCACACAGGGCCATGTAGGTTTGGATTTTTTTTCTCCCTAAATAATAAAAACCATAATTTAAAAACTGCATTTTGTGTTTACTTGTGTTATCTTTGACTAATATTTGGGCTTCGTCTCAGTGATGACCTGTAATCTCAGAGTTTTCAAATCTCTGTCCAGATTCCTAAATGTTTGAAATCTTAATTTCTATGTTAGTCAAGCAACCTGATCCCTAACAGCTTGACCAAAGTTCTTCACCCTGTTGACCCAGTTAAGCAGGAAACTCCTGGCTCTGGTTGATTTTCATGTAGCTACGAATTCTTATGAAACACTTTTCTCACTCGGTGATTCTTCAGTCTCCGAACACTACGTTTTCACCAGCACAATATTGTTGAACAACTCTCCTGAGAGGATCTGACTCACCTCCTGTTCTTCTCTCCACTGGATCAATAACAGATGTGTAAATAAATGTAAACAACATGTTGTTTATTTGCATGTCACTTTTATTTATACTGGTCAGCCTTATTGAGACTCTTGGTCTCATTTTCCAAAGGAAGGAGTTAATAAAAACAATGACATCAAAAGACAACTGGTCAAACAACACAATGTAGGAACAATGCCAAAGAAGTCAGAACAACCAGGAAGTATGATGTAGAGGTTAAGAAGTCCTGAGGGGACAGAAAATTGCTGGAAATTTCTTTTTGTCTGAAAACATGGTGTTTGTTTCACCAGAGTTCAGAACCAGTCTAACATCAGTCAGGTGAAGCTGAATGACATCAAACGCAGGTTGGAAACGTTCAAAAATCACAACAATAAACAGTATCAACAATAAACAACAGAATCAACAATAAACAACAGTATCATCAGCATAGAGAGGAACCACGTTTTCTCCTAAACCATTGAATTAAATGGAGAGGGGCTCAAACCAGAGCCTTGTGGGACACCATTAGTGGGTTATAATAGTATTAGTATAACACATTTCTAGAAGCTCCATCAACCATCACTAACTAGCTGCTGTCAGCCAGGAGTGTCAGAGGACTTTATTATTGTTACCATTTGGACACAACTTTTCTGACCTTCTCTCTCCTCATTTTCAGAAGCATCCATGTCAGGGTCAAAATTATTTATCACGTATGAAACCAAATGTTTATCTTTGAAGTTCTTCTTTCCCAGAGTTTGAGAGTATATCATGTCTCCGAGTATATCATGTTTAATGTGCAAGACTCCTCTTCCTGACCCATTTAGAGAAACACGGTGTCTCTTTCTCAAGGTTCAGGAGGAAGGGAGTGAGGCATCTGGAGTCTTATCTATTCCTGTGATTTATCTGTATGTTTTTCATTTGTGTGCTTGGCAATAAAAGTGAAGTCTGGAGGGAAGGCAGATCAGAAAGGATCGGTCTTTCTCATCCGGATCATTGCGTATTAAAATCCTGTTGTGTTCCTTGACTAAACTCGGGGTTTCTTCATGTTGGTAAAAAGTTTAAACCTGACATAATTGGTGTTCCTGCCCGGTTCCTAAATCTGCCAAAGGGAGGAGGTGATTTTCAACGCCCCGCGAAATCCGTGGCCACGGTTTCTTCAGAAGTCCCGGGAGGATATCCCTGCGCTGGGCCGGGGTCATAGGTTGATTTTCCCCTCCTAACGGCGGCGGAGGACAGGATCCGAACCCCTCACCCGAGCTCCGTCAAGGAAAACGAGTAAGTTTGCTTTCTTGTTGATCTAGTGGGGTTGTTGTTGACATAACTGATCAGTGTTACCCGCCGGAGGGTGAAAATATCCGTTACCCACCGGAGGGTGAAAATATCCGTTACCCGCCGGAGGGTGAAAATATCCGTTACCCGCCGGAGGGTGAAAATATCCGCTACCCGCCGGAGGGTGAAAATATCCGTTACCTGACGGAGGGTGAGAATATCCGTGTTAAAAAGAATCAGATTTTACCATACAGACGTTTCTTTTTTGTTGTGTTTCAGATCTGGTGTTTAATAATGGTTTTGCCCGTGTGGGGGATTTGTGTAATAATTCTCGTTGTTGGTTTTATGTTGGTCACTTTCTGCTATTACACGGTTAAATGGTTTGTTAATCTGAGTTGGTTGTGTTGAGCAGTCTTAGCTGGTTGTGTTACTGTTAATACTCTGCGTTTTGGCTGGAGGTTTTTGCTGTGTTTGAAGTGCTGCCCTGTGTTTGAGAACCCCGCAAGATGGGTGCGGGACAGAGTAAAACTGTCGATTATACGGGTGATTTGAAAATGATGGTGGAACATCACCCAGGCTGTGAGAGGTTTTTGGATAAGTGGAAAAAGAAATATGGTTGTGATGGACGGCTGAAAGTTGACAAATGGAAAGAGATTGTGGTTAAACTAGAAGCCAGTGTGTTGGTTGAGACTGGAAAAAAGAAAGTGAAAAAGGAGGATGAGCTGAAG
>SSNR01000710.1:139871-165125 GCA_006937965.1 Callopanchax toddi | reverse complement strand
AGATGACGGTCCTGACACTTTCACTGTGTGTGTGTGTGTGTGTGTGTGTGTGTGTGTGTGTGTGTGTGTGTGTGTGTGTGTGTGGTTCTGCTCTCCTGATTCACTCTGATGAGGTCACGCTGTCGAAACAGGAAGTCGAGCATACAATCAGTTTGGAATTTAAATTGTTGAAGTCGTGGGAACACTCACGTTGGAGCGTTACATTTAAAAAGGAGCTGTGTTCTCGCTGCAGTTTAGAGCAAGTATTAGAGAAAACATCACCTCTAATCAACACACAGCTTCAGGTCGATGAAGGGTTTAAATCTGTGCTTCTGTCAGGTAAAAAGAACGTTTGAACTCAATCAGAATCAGCAGGTTTTTACTGATTCTCACGTTAAGCTACAGAAACAGGTCATCTGTTCAAATCTACACCTAAAGCTCTTTCATTAACTGGGAGTTGAATTAAATCACGAGAAGCAGAAATAAAATTTAATCTGCAGACTTTTCATTTCCACTAGACCTGATCAATACTGAGTCTGTCCTGAAGTCCACCTCCTCCAACAGGTTGGTGCTTTAAAACCTTCACGTTTAGAGAAACACAGCTGATGTGTGCAGAGACTATAATAATAATNACTTGCAAAAAAGTTTACACCAGCAGAAAAGGTAAAAATATAGTAGAAGAAATATTATAAGATTAGCTAAACAGTACAGTGTAAGAAAGACTTTAAGGTCAAGCAGAATGGTAGAATATTAGTTAAAATATAATGAGGTTGAAAGTAGTTTAATTTGAGTTGAAAGCCTTAAAATATCTTAAATTTGTATTGTACTTCTTTGAATTAGCTGAAATATGTTGAATTTAGCTTAAAGAAATTGTTAAAACCTCTAAAAATATCTAAAACACTGAACTTAAGCGAGGCTAAAGAGTTTAAAGACAGTTTAATGAATGTAGGTAAAACACAGAAAGACATTAAGGAGTCAGAAAATCAAGGAGTTCTGTTGAAAGAGGGCAAAAATCTCAAAGGTTTGATATATAACCTGTCTAAATCGGACAAACGGTGTGAGCGTAGGGACATTTTGTTCAAAAAGGTGCTCACATGCAGTAAATGTGTGAGCAGCTGATGAAAGTTACAGGTTTAAGAAGAATAAAGTAGTTTAATTTGAGTTCAAAGGCTTCAAATATCTTAATTTTTTATTTTAACAGTTTAAAATAGCTAAAAAGGTTAAATTTAGCTGAAACAAAAGTTTAAAACCTCTGAAAAAAATCTAAAAACCTGAACTAAAGCTCAACTGAAGAATATAAAGACATTTTAAGGGTCAAACACAGAGCTGAAGGATCATAAAATTAGGGACTTCTGCTGAAAGAGAAGATGATTCTTTAAAAACCGTAATATCTATGGCCTTAAGTAGCATATCTGCTGAAAAAGGAAAAAAATCCCAATATTTTGATGTATAACTTGTCTAAATAGGACAAACGGTGTGAGAGTAGGAACATTTTGTTCAGAAAGGTGCTTAAATGCAGTCGAAATCCATTACAGACTGAGAGAATCATAAACCAATCAGCCTGGCCAATCAGAAAGCACCAATTTAGCTGAGTCATGCTTAGGTGACATGCAATTTAACTATGTCTACCTCACACTGCTGTGTTTAACCTGGAAAAACCACTGTCCGAACAACTAGCTGCTATTCAAAAACGATAAGACATAAATAAAAAATTTAAACTTTGTGGGTGACAGGACACTTTCGAGGTGTTCTGTCTAAATTTCTGTGTGTCTACGTTAAAATTTGAGGGAGATATGACGATGGAAAAACAGGGTTCAGTGAAAGTTCAAAGACAGACAGATGAGGTCGATTAACATGAGAAATCGGCCCAAAAAGGGAGGATTTCTGCTGGCCTTGAGGTGATTTATGAACGAGCCATACTACCTATGGCCCAAACAACCAGATATTCTGAAACTAGACAAAAATCCCAACATTTTAATGTATAATTTGTTGATGTTCTTCAAACTGAGTGACTGTAGTGACCATTTGAAAGAAAAAGTCTCTCCTAATCCAAAACGTGCTGAGGGTTAGAGGGCGGTGATGACATCACTAGAGTGGGAGACAGGTTTGAGATTCACGATTCACTCCCGAACAAAGTTGTCCTGCTCCCACAGTTTTCACAGCACATGTATAAATTATACATTTCTGATTAGGGATTTTTGTTAGCTTTCAGAAAGTGTAACTCTCATGTCTGTGTGACTTACGGTTCTCTCACAAATCGACCTAGTTGGCTCAGAAAGTCCAAATCTGCTCCCATCTCTTTCATTATATTTTTGTCGATTTTTTTGTGTGACTTCTGAAATGTTCCTTGAGTTTAACTCGTCATATCTCAGGAATGGTTAAAGATATCAACAAGCTGAGTCATTTGGGAATAGTTGAAAGTCTTGTGAGTCTTTTAAAAGTTGAATGAAGTTGATAGGTTGAAGTATGCTGAAGTAGTACAACTTTGAAAAAGAGTAGAATTATTTGAAAACTTTGAAGAATTTGAAGGATTTCAATGTATTCCAATGGGCCCAAAAATTGGACAAAAAGCTGAATATCTTAAAAAATATTAAAGATATCAAGAAGAAAAGTCATTCCAGGAAAGTCCTAAATGAGCTGAACGTTTTGATATATGAATGGTTGAAATCAGCAGAAAATTGTGGAAGGAGTAGCGAGCCAAAAAACGGCGGAAGTTATAAGAAGAAGAAGAAGAATAATAAAGAGAAACAGCAAAACAATAGTTGGAATGCTTAGTCAGCATTCCAACTAATTAGATCATGAAACCATTCTGATCCTGTTCACTCCTATTACTCTACATAAGGTTTAGAAACACTTCTAATAAACTCACATTTCTAAGCCTTCTGATTGGACAGGTTGATCTGTGATGGATTCGTCAGCCTGGGGACCGAGTTCAGAGGTTTGTGTTCTTTTTGTTTGACAATGGATGCTCAGAGAAACGAATCCGTTTCCTTTTGGGGATCATTAAGTCAGAAGCTCTGAATCTCACTGACTTTAAGTTGACCCCATGATGATCACATGCATCAAATATTTAATGATTTCATTAAAACATGACATTTTTTATCTGAACATGTCTGTTGAGCTCTTGTTTCATCTCTTTACAAACTGAAATCTCTGAATTTCAACACAACTTAAAGAATCGGCCTCCTCGAGACAAGTCCGTTTGCTCAGAAAGTTCCAGCTGTTCAGTAAAATAAACACAGAAATGGATCCTTTTTACATTTCTAAGAACTTTTATGAGGAAAAGTCTCAGCTGAACAAGTGAGACTCATTTAGTTTTTATTTGCTGACGCGTTAAAGGACAACATGTAAAAAAATGAATGATTTTTAATGAATTTTTGAGGTCAGGAACCAATCAGCTGCTGCGACATCAGAGCAGAAACTCATCATCTCGTTTTATAACAGGCTCACACCCAACTGGGCAGGATTAATTACTCTTAGATAACACGTGTGTGAGATGATTGCAACCAGAGAGATTTCTGCAGCCTTCATCAGCCCGGCGACCTTTGACCCTTTGGCATTCGCTGATCAGAATGTCTGAATCACATCTCACTGCTGCTTGTTTCCACAACAAAAGGTCTAAAACGGCCAGCTGACATTAAAAAACACCTCTCTCTTCTGAAGGATCACTCACATTCACTGCATGAACACTGACCACAGAGCATCAGACTGGACCAATCAGAACCGACCAGAGCAGCTGTGGAGGGATTGGACCAATCAGAGCCGAGCTGACAGAGCTGCAGCTCCTCATCAATAAGTCATGTGATCAGATTTGTTCAGTCAGGCGAGTTGTTTTGTTCACAGCAGATTCAGACAAAGAGATTTGATGAAAACTGGTTTTATTTGTATTAAATATTTAAATTTTAACTCCTGATTGGATCAAATCAACTCGTTAACTAGATTTAAAAAAATTTTTTTTTTACTTCAACAGATCCAGAGATGAACTTCAGGATTAAACATTTTGTTCATTTTAGGTCATGTATTTATTTTTTTACCTTGAACAGATGATTTAATAAAAACAGCTGACTCTGGATCTGTGTTCGACTCTTTCATTCTGCCTCAGATTCATATTTGATAACTTCACTATGAATTATGAATGTGTTCCTGTTAGTTTGGTCATGCGTGTTCGTCCTCTGGTTCTGGTTGTGCTCACAGCTGAGTTCTGATCGATCCGCCCTGCAGTTACAGCTCCGGAGCTCCATAAACACTCATCAGCTCCTGATAGAAAACGGTCGGAGTCTGTATTCGTTATTAAAGAGCGTCCTGAGTGCAGCTGCTTCATAACGGAGGAGAAAACTCTGTTCAAACATCTGAAGAGCTCCTGTTTCATCCTGACGTTCTCTTTATGCTCATTTGTAGATTTTTTTTCTGTTTTTTTATTTATGAGAAAACAGAGAAATATTTATCATCATCATCATTACTGCTTAGTTTACTTACATTCTAACCAAAACAGAAACCTGAAAGTCACATTTGGATTGGCTCAGATTTACTTCATTGATTCTCTCGGGGAAAGAATCCTCTGGGAAATTCATCAACTGAAAATAAAAAATAACTTATTGGTTTTAGTTTGATTTCTGTGGCTGATAATAATAATAATAATATATAATCTAATAATGCTCATGAGAACAAAGCAGGTTCTCAGTGACTGCAGCTGCATGAACACTAAACTAAACCAAGGTCTCAGGCTGACTGCAGACTACAGACCTGCAGCAGTGTCTCTTAACGGTCCGGTCACTCTGCCTACTTTGAGTGATGTCATCAGTGGGTGTGGTCTTGAAATAATGATGGAACGCCGCTTCAGAACGTCTCTTTATGAAGCTGAGATCTTCAACAGGCTGAGTGTTCCAGCTGACCGACAAAACGTTTACGTCTGTTTAGATGACGGTCCTGACACTTTCACTGTGTGTGTGTGTGTGTGTGTGTGTGTGTGTGTGTGTGTGTGTGTGTGTGTGTGTGTGTGTGGTTCTGCTCTCCTGATTCACTCTGATGAGGTCACGCTGTCGAAACAGGAAGTCGAGCATACAATCAGTTTGGAATTTAAATTGTTGAAGTCGTGGGAACACTCACGTTGGAGCGTTACATTTAAAAAGGAGCTGTGTTCTCGCTGCAGTTTAGAGCAAGTATTAGAGAAAACATCACCTCTAATCAACACACAGCTTCAGGTCGATGAAGGGTTTAAATCTGTGCTTCTGTCAGGTAAAAAGAACGTTTGAACTCAATCAGAATCAGCAGGTTTTTACTGATTCTCACGTTAAGCTACAGAAACAGGTCATCTGTTCAAATCTACACCTAAAGCTCTTTCATTAACTGGGAGTTGAATTAAATCACGAGAAGCAGAAATAAAATTTAATCTGCAGACTTTTCATTTCCACTAGACCTGATCAATACTGAGTCTGTCCTGAAGTCCACCTCCTCCAACAGGTTGGTGCTTTAAAACCTTCACGTTTAGAGAAACACAGCTGATGTGTGCAGAGACTATAATAATAATAATAATAATAATAATAATATTAAACCGACCTGCATCAGGCTGAGGATCATCTCTGGAAAACCATCCAGACTTTTCCCTGAAACATTCCTGAACTTTTCCTCCACCTGTTTCCACATCCGAAGTCTCCCACCGTTTTCCTGCCATTATACCTGAAGCTTCAGCCACAAACAGCCTGCTGGACCGGACCGGACCGGACTGGACCAGACCGGACTGGACCAGACCGGACCGGACCGGACTGGACCAGACCGGACTGGACCAGACCGGACTGGACCAGACCGGACCGGACCGGACTGGACCAGACCGGACTGGATCAGACCGGACTGGACCAGACCGGACCGGACTGGACTGGACCAGACCGGACCAGACCGAACCGGACCGGACTGGACCGGACTGGACCAGACCGGACTGGACCAGACCGGACTGGACCAGACCGGACCAGACCGGACCGGACTGGACCAGACCGGACCAGACCGGACCAGACCGGACCGGACCAGACCGGACTGGATCAGACCGGACCGGACTGGACCAGACCGGACTGGACCAGACCGGACCGGATCAGACCGGACCGGACTGGACCAGACCGGACCGGACTGGACCGGACCGGACTGGACTGGACCAGACCGGACTGGACTGGACCGGACCGGACTGGACCGGACCGGACCGGACCGGACCGGACTGGACTGGACTGGACCGGACCGGACCGGACTGGACTGGACCGGACCGGACCGGACCGGACCGGACTGGACCGGACTGGACCGGACCGGACCGGACCGGACTGGACCAGACCGGACTGGACTGGACCGGACTGGACCAGACTGGACCGGACCGGATTGGACCGGACTGGACTGGATCAGACCGGACTGGACCAGACCGGACCGGACTGGACCAGACCGGACCAGACCGGACCGGACCGGACTGGACCGGACTGGACCGGACCGGACTGGACCGGACCGGATCAGACTGGACCGGACTGGACCAGACCGGACTGGATCAGACCGGACTGGACCAGACCGGACCGGACTGGACCGGACCGGACCAGACCGGACCGGACCGGACCGGACCAGACCGGACTGGATCGGACCGGACTGGACCGGACCAGACCGGACTGGACCGGACCAGACCAGACCGGACTGGACCGGACCGGACTGGACCGGACCGGACCGGACTGGACCAGACCGGACTGGACCAGACCGGACCGGACCGGACCGGACCGGACTGGACTGGACTGGACTGGACCGGACCGGACCGGACCGGACCGGACTGGACCGGACTGGACCGGACTGGACCAGACCGGACCGGACCGGACCGGACCAGACCGGACTGGACCAGACCGGACCGGACCAGACCGGACCGGACTGGACCAGACCGGACCGGACTGGACCGGACCGGACCGGACTGGACTGGACTGGACTGGACCGGACCGGACTGGACCAGACCGGACTGGACCGGACCGGACCAGACCGGACTGGACCGGACCGGACTGGACCAGACCGGACTGAACTGGACCGGACCGGACCAGACCAGACCGGACTAGACCGAACCGGACGGGACTGGACCGGACTGGACCGGACCGGACTGGACCAGACCGGACTGGACCGGACCGGACCAGACCGGACTGGATCAGACCGGACTGGACCGGACCGGACCAGACCAGACCAGACGGACTGGACTGGACTGGACCGGACCGGACTGGACCGGACCGGACCGGACCGGACTGGACCAGACTGGACTGGACCAGACCGGACCGGACCGGACCGGACTGGACCAGACCGGACCAGACCGGACCAGACCGGACCGGACCAGACCGGACCGGACCAGACCGGACCGGACCAGACCGGACTGGATCAGACCGGACCGGACCGGACTGGACCAGACCGGACTGGACCGGACCGGACTGGACCGGACCGGACCGGACCGGACTGGACCGGACCAGACCAGACCGGACTGGACCGGACCGGACTGGACCAGACTGGACCAGACCGGACTGGACCAGACCGGACCAGACCGGACCGGACCGGACCGGACCAGACCGGACCAGACTGGACCAGACCAGACCGGACCAGACCAGACCGGACTGGACTGGACTGGACTGGACTGGACCGGACCGGACTGGACTGGACCGGACCGGACCGGACTGGACCGGACCGGACTGGACCGGACCGGACCGGACCGGACTGGACCGGACTGGACTGGACCGGACCGGACCAGACCGGACCGGACCGGACTGGACCGGACTGGACCAGACCGGATTGGACCGGACTGGACTGGATCAGACCGGACTGGACCAGACCGGACCGGACTGGACTGGACCAGACTGGACCAGACCGGACTGGACCGGACCGGACCAGACCGGACTGGACCAGACTGGACTGGACCAGACCGGACCGGACCAGACCGGACCGGACTGGACCGGACCGGACCAGACCGGACTGGACCGGACTGGACCAGACCGGACTGGACCAGACCGGACCGGACCGGACTGGACTGGACCGGACTGGACCGGACCGGACCGGACTGGACTGGACTGGACTGGACCGGACCGGACTGGACTGGACTGGACTGGACCAGACCGGACTGGACCGGCCCGGACCGGACCGGACCGGACCGGACCGGACTGGACCGGACCGGACCGGACCGGACCGGACTGGACTGGACCGGACTGGACTGGACCGGACCGGACTAGACCGGACCAGACTGGACCAGACCAGACCGGACCAGACCAGACCGGACTGGACCGGACCGGACTGGACCAGACTGGACCAGACCGGACTGGACCGGACCGGACCAGACCGGACTGGACCAGACCGGACCGGACCGGACTGGACCGGACTGGACTGGACTGGACTGGACTGGACTGGACCGGACTGGACCAGACCGGACCGGACCGGACTGGACCAGACCGGACTGGATCAGCCCGGACCGGACCGGACCGGACCGGACTGGACCGGACTGGACCGGACCGGACCGGACTGGACCGGACCGGACCGGACTGGACCGGACCGGACTGGACTGGACCGGACTGGATCGGACCGGACTGGACCAGACCGGACCGGACTGGACTGGACCGGACCGGACCGGACCGGACCGGACTGGACCGGACCGGACTGGACCGGACCGGACCAGACCAGACCAGACTGGACTGGACTGGACTGGACCGGACCGGACTGGACCGGACCGGACCAGACCAGACCGGACCAGACCGGACCGGACTGGACCAGACCGGACCGGACCGGACCGGACCGGACTGGACCAGACCGGACTGGATCAGACCGGACCGGACCGGACTGGACCGGACCGGACTGGACCGGACCGGACTGGACCAGACCGGACCAGACCGGACCGGACTGGATCAGACCGGACCGGACTGGACCAGACCGGACTGGACCAGACCGGACCGGATCAGACCGGACCGGACTGGACCGGACCGGACCGGACTGGACCAGACCGGACTGGACCAGACCGGACCGGACCGGACTGGACCGGACCGGACTGGACCGGACCGGACTGGACTGGACTGGACTGGACTGGACTGGACCGGACCGGACTGGACCGGACCGGACCGGACCGGACTGGACTGGACCAGACCGGACCAGACCGAACCGGACCGGACTGACCGGACTGGACCAGACCGGACTGGACCAGACCGGACTAGACCGGACCGGACTGGACCAGACCGGACCAGACCGGACCGGACCAGACCGGACCGGACCAGACCGGACCGGACTGGACCGGACCGGACCGGACTGGACCGGACCGGACTGGACTGGACCGGACCAGACCGGACCGGACCGGACTGGACCAGACCGGACCGGACTGGACCGGACCGGACTGGACTGGACCAGACCGGACTGGACTGGACTGGGCCGGACTGGACTGGACCGGGCTGGACTGGACCGGACCAGACCGGACCCGACTGGACTGGACCAGACCGGACTGGACCAGACCGGACTGGACCAGACCGGACCAGACCGGACCGGACTGGACCAGACCGGACCGGACCAGACCGGACTGGACCAGACCGGACCGGACTGGACCAGACCGGACTGGACCAGACCGGACCGGACCTGACCGGACTGGACCAGACCGGACCAGACCGAAGCGGACCGGACTGGACCGGACTGGACCAGACCGGACTGGACCAGACCGGACTGGATCAGACCGGACCGGACCGGACTGGACCAGACCGGACTGGACCAGACCGGACTGGACCAGACCGGACCAGACCGGACCGGACTGGACCAGACCGGATCAGACCGGACCGGACTGGACCAGACCGGACCGGACTGGACCGGACCGGACTGGACTGGACCAGACCGGACTGGACTGGACCGGACCGGACTGGACTGGACCGGACTGAACTGGACCGGACCAGACCGGACCAGACTGGACCAGACCAGACCGGACCAGACCAGACCGGACTGGACTGGACTGGACTGGACTGGACCGGACCGGACTGGACCGGACCGGACCGGACCGGACTGGACTGGACTGGACTAGACCGGACCGGACCGGACTGGACCAGACCGGACTGGACCGGACCAGACCAGACCGGACTGGACCGGACCGGACTGGACCAGACTGGACCAGACCGGACTGGACCGGACCGGACCAGACCGGACCGGACTGGACCAGACCGGACCGGACCGGACTGGACCAGACCGGACTGGATCAGACCGGACTGGACCAGACCGGACTGGATCAGACCGGACTGGACCAGACCGGACCAGACCGAACCGGACCGGACTGGACCAGACCGGACTGGACCAGACCGGACCGGACCGGACTGGACCGGACCGGACTGGACCAGACCGGACTGGATCAGACCGGACTGGACCAGACCGGACCGGACTGGACTGGACCAGACCGGACCAGACCGAACCGGACCGGACTGGACCGGACTGGACCAGACCGGACTGGACCAGACCGGACTGGACCAGACCGGACCAGACCGGACCGGACTGGACCAGACCGGACCAGACCGGACCAGACCGGACCGGACCAGACCGGACTGGATCAGACCGGACCGGACTGGACCAGACCGGACTGGACCAGACCGGACCGGATCAGACCGGACCGGACTGGACCAGACCGGACCGGACTGGACCGGACCGGACTGGACTGGACCAGACCGGACTGGACTGGACCGGACCGGACTGGACTGGACCGGACTGAACTGGACCGGACCGGACCAGACCGGACCAGACTGGACCAGACCAGACCGGACCAGACCAGACCGGACTGGACTGGACTGGACTGGACTGGACCGGACCGGACTGGACTGGACCGGACCGGACCGGACCGGACTGGACTGGACTGGACCAGACCGGACTGGACCGGACTGGACCAGACCGGACTGGACCGGACCAGACCAGACCGGACTGGACCGGACCGGACTGGACCAGACTGGACCAGACCGGACTGGACCGGACCGGACCAGACCGGACCGGACTGGACCAGACCGGACCGGACCGGACTGGACCAGACCGGACTGGATCAGACCGGACTGGACCAGACCGGACCGGACTGGACCAGACCGGACCAGACCGAACCGGACCGGACTGGACCAGACCGGACTGGACCAGACCGGACCGGACCGGACTGGACCGGACCGGACTGGACCAGACCGGACCGGACCAGACCGGACTGGATCAGACCGGACCGGACCGGACTGGACCAGACCGGACTGGACCAGACCGGACCGGATCAGACCGGACCGGACTGGACCGGACCGGACTGGACTGGACCAGACCGGACTGGACTGGACCGGACCGGACCGGACTGGACCGGACTGAACTGGACCGGACCGGACCAGACCAGACCAGACTGGACTGGACTGGACTGGACCGGACCGGACTGGACTGGACCGGACTGGACCGGACCGGACCGGACTGGACTGGACTGGACTGGACCGGACCGGACTGGACTGGACTGGACCGGACTGGACTGGACTGGACCAGACCGGACTGGACCGGACTGGACCAGACCGGACTGGACCGGACCGGACCAGACCGGACTGGACCGGACCGGACTGGACCAGACTGGACCAGACCGGACTGGACCGGACCGGACCAGACCGGACCGGACCAGACCGGACCGGACCAGACCGGACCGGACTGGACCAGACCGGACCAGACCAGACCGGACCAGACCGGACCGGACTGGACCAGACCGGACTGGACCGGACTAGACTGGACCGGACTAGACCGGACTGGACTGGACCGGACCGGGTCCCCCCAGCCCCAGACGGGTGGAGGACCAGACGACTGTTTACAACCCGCTGGGTTCTTATTGATGCAGACGAACAAACAGGTCCGTTTTTAGAACAAAGTCTCAGAAAACAAAAGATTTCTAGGAAAAACTTTTGACAAAATAAAAGGTCACAAAGGGTTTTACTGTCTGATGGAACACCAGCAGGTCGAAAGCCAAAATAAAATAAAGAATCATGAGGATGTTTGAATAAAAAGTTCATTATTACCTCACACTATTACTACAATAAAATGAAGATATTGTTTTCCATCATCATTACCTCACATCCCTTTTCTTGGTGATGATTTTAAAAGTTTAAAGACATTTTTCCTCATTTCTGGACACAAACATTCCTGCAGACAGATTAATCAGTCAATATGAAATATAAAAGTCACTTATTGTTGCTTTTTGTCAACTTTATGTCATAATCATAATCATCATAAATGAAAACCAGAATCGGTGCCTTTAGGACCCGCTGCTGACCAGCGTCTAAACCCGGAGCGTCGACCTTTAGTGTCTAAGGTTCGACACAAAGCAGCAGCCAAACGCTTCAGGCTGAACGTGATATTTTCTGATAAACAGCTCAAATATTCCTCACATCCATCAGAGAACAGTCCGTGTGTCTGTGAGCGGACAGACGGGCCGATTGTGGATCCAGACGGTGACAACAGCACATTGAGACGGAGCTCCGAGTCCATCTAACCAAGTTAGGCTTCAGTTTGACGACATGGAGTTACAGAGAGGAGGGAAGAAAGGAGCCTTTTCTCTCCTCTGATTACGGAGCTTTCTCAGAGTGGATTCGTGACATTTTGGACTGAAACGGGACAAATGAAGAGGAAAACCTGAACTCTATGTGAACTGGAACAAATCTGAAAAACAAGCTGCTTCACCCACAGAGGTGATGAAACAAACCAGAGTCAAGAAGTGAGCCTCAGACGGACTCTTTAGGAGATTCTAATGAACTTTCCTACGTAGCTCCCTACTGCCCCCTACTGGTTTAAAGTGTATCAGGTGTGTGTGCAGATTAAAACGACCCATCATCCATCGCATCGCAGACCTGACGAGGCTTACGGGTCTCGGTGGACTCGCGCAAAACCTCGCGGCCCGCGCTGACCCCCGAGAACAAAGTTCTTGCTTCTCATGTAGGATGACTCAGTACGTCCAAATAATGAATCGACCCAAACCCGACTGGACCCGTAGGACTTCGGATCCTACTAGCGGGCAGCAGCTCGTGGAGGTCTACTCCTGTGTAGGAGATGTTTTAGTGCGGGTCTGCCTACACTGAGTCAAGACCTGCTAGCTGTCACAGCTAAGCTATCTCCTAAGGTTCTGGCTCCCCGGAACGGGTACCCCAAACCCCGTGAGCCGATGAGGTCCGACACCACACGTCCGCCTCTCTCCACGACATGGGGAAAGTAGCCAATGCTCTGTTAGCTCAAAAGGCTAACCACCAGCTAACCCAGACATGGCTCCACTGACGACCGCATTCAGGACGATCTCCGTGGCCCACGGCGGTCCCCGACTCCCGCAGGCGTCCGACCGGACCGAGGGGGAATTCTCCACCTCCACGTCGTCCCATCCGACTCCATCAGTGTCGATCCCGGAGCGGCGTACAGTGAGTCAACCCACATTCTGGTAAAGCTGAAAGGCTACTTTGATTAGCTCACTCACACCGTAGCTTGTCCATCAGGAGCTCCTCCACTCAATCCTTAAACTAAATTAGGATAAAACGCCCCTAGTCTATAATATCACAGACTCAGATCGTTAAACTTATTCTAAGATCAACTTAGAACACGTGACATCGTGTTGACAAAAGCTAATAACCTCGCTACCTCTGCTCATCTGTCTGTACTGTCGCCAGTCTTCCGTTTGTTTGTTTGTTTGTTTGTGTTTTTTTGTTTGTTTGTTTGTGTTTGTTTAGTTGTTTGTTTGTTTGTTTACCTGTGAGGTGGTGTTGAGGAAGTCTTCAGAACATTATGTTTTTACAATATTTCACCATGTGGTTGATAATCAGACCGCTAAACCGTGAAACCCTCGCTGAAACCATGAACTACTCCTGGTAACGATGGCCGTAAAGCAGGAAGTGACATCATCTAGGAGACCTACCCGCTCCTCAAAACTGTTTATTGCAGTATTTGGCCAGTAGAGGGCAGCAGAGTGTAAACATGAAGATAGTCATGTTTCAAACTCAATAATCAATTAGATCCATTTTAACGTTCTAGCTTAAAGTGTAAAAAAACTACTTATTGTTGCTTTAATGGAGCTCCTGTTTCAGATTTGACCTCTAAAACCATAAAGCTGGTCTGAGTGTGTGAGAGGAAGAGCTTTAATATTCAGAGAGATTCATGCAGATCACAGAGTGGGCGTCGCACTCCGGCACCAAGGAGGAGGACATTTTGTTGTT
This sequence comes from Callopanchax toddi, assembly GCA_006937965.1. NCBI lineage: Eukaryota > Metazoa > Chordata > Actinopteri > Cyprinodontiformes > Nothobranchiidae > Callopanchax > Callopanchax toddi. The sequence continues at coordinate 150,969 of SSNR01000710.1, read as the reverse complement.
TCGTTTGAGGTCAACGGAGAGAAGAGGAGCTGGAGGAGGAAGAGTTGAGGCTCCGCTGGGAGCCGATAACCTCCTTTTACTCTGCTCATCAGACGAGTGAAATCTGTGACACGAAACAGGAAAACCAGAGCATCGAGAGGAAAGAAGAGAGTCACGTCAGAGGGCTGCTGGTCTGGTGCTCTCGCTTTAAAATCACTACAAACCGCTCATTTCTAAAATATATTTTTTTAAAAAAACAAGAAAAGAATGAAGATGAAGGATTAAAAACGAGATGTTGGTGAGGGAGTGAAGGAATGTGAGGGTGAGGATCAGACGGAGGAATGTGTGTGTGTGTGTGTGTGTGTGACTGAACTTTACCTCAGTGATTTAAAGAAGAGATTTTACATCATTTATTCACTGTTTAAATGAATTAAAGTCACTTTCTTTCTTTCTTTGAGTCTGGTGTGAAGTCAGTTCAGCTCCTGGAGGTCCATCTGCTCCGTTTAGTGTCAGATGGGTTTTAATACAACCAACAGCAAAGAGACGGCCTTAAAACCAGGAAGGGTTGACAGGTGGATCATTTCTGACCACACTCTCAGAAATGAAAGGACATAATTGTACCTTTTTTTTTGTCACTGGGGTGGTACCCTCAAAAGTACAATGTTGTACCTTTAACTGGGGGTTATATCCTAAGGGTACACATTTGTACCCTAAGGTACAGGGTTAACTAGTAAAAGGTACAAACTACAAGGGTGAACATGGGTACAAATTTTTACCTTTTACTAGTTAAATCTGTACTATTGAGGGGTACAAATGTGTACCCCTAAATGGTACAAATATGTATCCTAAGGTACATACAGTATTTGTACCCTTTAGGATACAACCCTGCAGTTAAAGGTACAAAGTTGTACTTTTGAGAGTACCACCCCAGTGACAAAAAAGGTAGAATTCTGTCCTTTCATTTCTGAGTGTGCAGGGTCAGTGTCTCTACTGGTAGCCTGAGGAGACACCTGGACCCTACAGAGGTCAGACAGACGGTCCACCTCCACCAGGACGGAGCATCAATACGTTCCAGAAGGTCTGCTGTGTCTCTCAGCTCCGTCTGAAGAGCATGGAGAGGTTTCAGGAGACGGCTGGACAGGACCAGAGGTCCTTAACCCATCAGCAGACCTCCATCTGCTCCTAGTGCAGGAGGAACAGAGTTCTACCACAGTGACCTCCAGAAGGACACTAATGTCTCTGTACCAGACTTCATCAAGGTGTCCTGAGGACCCCGTGTCCTCTAGGGGCCCTGTGGTCACTGTCCGGCCTCGTGGAGCTCCACTGGTGTTTACCAGAGAAGACCAGAACCAGCAGGTCCAGACCTGAACCACGTAGCTACACAGCTAGCTGGGTGGCTAACTGGTTTCACTCAGCTCCCATTCAACCCACCATAACTGGTGAAACCTCGGATCTAGTTCCCCACAGGATCTGATTAAGTTCCAAATTATGACTCACCTTTATCAGAGGCTGACCCTGAATCTGATCCCAGACCAGTCTAAAACCAGTCCTCCTCTGGAGCCAAAAACCACATCTGTTCTCTCTGAAGAGAAGTTTTCATTTCAAAAACCTAATCTAGTCGTTTGTTGTCTATTGTGTCCCGAGTGTTTTATGAAAAGGCAAGACATCTGTTCTGTTTGGGGAATTAAATTTAAACAATTCAAATATTAAAAATATTAACCAATTTCAACAAAAAACAAAAAGTGTGTTAGTCCAACGGAACAGCTGATGTTTTATTAAATGTGTCTGTAAATCATGACATCTAAAATGATCTCATCGTTTTTGAAAAATAAAGTCTCAAAGGAGTTCCATAGGATGAAAAGTCCTTTGAGTAAAAATACATTTTAAAGTTTCACCATATTTCATATTTATTACATAAAAGGATTGTTTTACATCATAACTCGGCCCCGTTTGGCTACCTGATGATGATGATGATGGGGGGGGAGGTTTTTAGCCCAGTTTTTGCAGAATTTTAATAAAAAAATGAATTCTTTCACCAAAACCAGAAATCATTTATACCCTATAAACTCCAGCTAGCATGTGGCTAATGATCACGTTTAAACACACTGAGGGTTTGGACGTCATTCTTTAGATTCTCTGCATCCTGTAGAAACGATGCTTGTTTGGAGCTGAAACAGTAAAACTCTCTCCGCTGACGTAAAACGAATCAGAGCTGCTGTTAAAGGTCACGGGGTCACACCAAGTCAGCGACCAGAACCGTGTCGCTGCTTCGTTTGATCTGCAGAGCTTTTCATTCGGAGTCGTTTCACATGTGGCCGTAAAAACATCTGAGTGGAGGGGGTTCGGTCTCTGGAGACCGGGTCTGTGGAAAACCCGCCGTTACAGGAGCAGGACGGATCGGAGGAGGAGTGGAAAAGAAAAAGGAGCAGAAGAGATGAAGCTTTTCCTCCTCCTCCAGGCGTTTTCCTGTCATAAACACCCTCCGTCCCTCTAATTTTCCTCCTCGCTCCACCCTCACTTCTCTCGCTCAGCCTCCGCCCATCGTTTCCTCAAAACATTCTCCGTCACGTCATCGTTTTCCTCCCTCCTCGCCCCTCACCCTCATGTCCTCCCCTTTCACCTCCTCTCCAGAACAACCCCGGCCCTCCCAACCAGATGGGTTTTGTTCTGTAGCACTTCAGATGAGCACATTCCTCTCAACTGCCCCGGAAATCGGTTCAAAAGCTCTTTAAAGACTCTGAAAAACTTCATCTAGTTCTGGAAAACCAGGAAGAATTCACCCTCACATTTGATTTAACAGAAACTTTTGTGTTTGATTTTAACAAAACAGCAGAAAAGTATCAAAATATAGAAGAATTTACAATAAAAACACCTCCATATGTCAAATAATACACCTCGGTAAAGAGTCCTGAAACCAGACCCGGTGCATCTTTAGCTCATTTAGTTCAAACTCAACTTTCCCACCAAAAATCTGTAAAATATGAATCTAAAATATCAAACTTCTACTGAAAGCTGACAGTCCAGATCGGATCGGTCCACCGTCGTCATGACGACCCCTCCCTTCATCTCGTCGTGGCCCTGACCCAACACACCAGCCCTACCCAGCTCACGCTGCGGTGCATTGTGGGTCGTCAGATCTAATCTCATTCCACAGGATGTGTGTGTGGACGCTGTTTTCACTCATGAATGTGTTGTGAGTCCTTCAGGAAACAGAGCAGCGACGGAGGCTCAGCGTGAGGTCGGGTCCAGGTGACTGAAGGACCGCCCACCCAGCGGACTCACCTGCTGAGAGGTCGTCAAACAGAGCTGCTCTGATAGGAGGAGAGAGGAGAGGCTTTAGAAGGAAAAGACTTCTTGTAAACTGAAGAGTCAATAATAAAAACATCTCCTGTCCGGTTATAAAACGAGAAGAGAGATGACGTCATCGTCTCGGAGACTTTACAGTTAAACTTCAACCTTTACAGAGGTTGTGTTTAATGATCACCAAGAAATCAGAAGGAAAAAAACAACAGAAATAAAACTATTATCATTAATATCTTATTATTGATGCACCAAGAAACTGACGGGTGATCAGAACCAGCTAATTCAGCTGATCAGAAACTCAGAAATCTGAGTTTTTGGAGGGGTCTGTAAATGCAACCTGACGAGCAGCTATAAAAAAATCCTACTTTTTCCCCAGTCTGTGAACGCACCGTCTCCAGTGTAAACAAACAGGAGCAAAACCAATCGTTTACGAGAAAACCTTTACTCCAGGAATCATCTGTTAATCATCTGAATTCATCAGGATCAGAGCTGGTCCAGGATCAGCTCTCTGAACCACAGCCTGTGAATCTCTACGGACCCAAGAGTCAAAAACTGATCATACAATCGGTTCTAGATGAGATCAGATTCATTAAATACATCATCATTAAATTATGACTGACTGTTGGTTTACTTCGTTCATGTCTGAACTTTAGAAGTCGAACAGAAACAGATGTGACCTCTAATTCAGATCACACACACACACACACACACACACACACACACACACACACACACACACACACACACACACACACACACACACACACACACACACACACACACACACAAAGGTTATGATGCATCAGTTTTTCCTTCTATTTTAGATGTGATGATTCAGCATAAATCTGGCTCTAATGACTAATAAATTTAATTACAATAAAAAACTAAAGAACTCATCAAAGAAAAAACTCTTAAACAAACTGATTTGTTAAAAAATCATTTGAATATGTTTTATCCTCAAAACAAACAAAAACGAGTTAGAATGTGAGAAATGGTCACATTCAGAAATGAGAAATGAATAATTAGTCAAGTAAACCGAGATCAGACACACACACACACACACACACACACTGGATGAAGTCATCAGGGTGTGTGTTGCAGCTCGGCCCAGAGGACCAGATGGGTGGAGATCGATGATGTCAGCGTTTCTCTCGTCACAGAAACAGGAGAAAAAAAGGCTGAAAATGTGACTCGACTTCCAGGAAACGACGACACAAACCTGATCTGACGACGCTTAGAGAAACCCGACTGAGAGCTAGATGTACTAGATTATAGATTCATTACAGACTCACGAGAGTCAGACGCCAAAACACACCACCTTCATCTCTCTGTTATAAAGAAACAAGACCCACTTTGACCTGAAACTCCAAAGCTGGAATGTTTGGGGGCTCATGAATGCACCGTGGCCAACAGCAAGAAATTATATATAAATATTATAGGAATAATACAAATCTATCATTTTCCAGTCTACGGTATGAACGCACCACAGGCCAATAACAGACTGTCCTTTTAGAATCCTAAAGTTCTAGTTAGAGGAGAAACAGAAACAGCTGATGAAACTAATCAGAAGCTAAACTTTGTTTTTACTTTGACAAATAAAGGGCTGCACATTAGAGGATGACAGTGAAATAATCTGCAGATAATAGAGTTGGGATTATGTTTTCTCCTGGTTTAAACGCTGATTGGATCAGACCCAACAGACAGTTTGCAGGTTTTCAGTGACCCAGTTCCAGCTAATCACCGACTTCCTGTCGGGGGCGGCCCGCCCGCTGACCCCGCCCTCATTGTTCCAGAGGCGCCTGGGGGCGTCCGTCCACACAACGCTTTGATTTAAACAAACAGAACCCGGACGCGCAAACGGAACCTGAAACTCCCAGAAAGTGGCCCCCGACCCGACCCGACCCGGACCGGGTTTCAGCTCAGACCGCCTCCTCAGGATTTAGAGTCAGGACCTGAAACCCGCCGGTACCAGAGAGGGACTCGACCCCCACAGACACGAACAGATGCTGGACCACATCTGGAGGATCAGAAGGAACATTCCACTCATGAGGAGTGTGTGTGTGTGTGTGTGTGTGTGTGTGTGTGTGTGTGTGTGTGTGTGTGTGTGTGTGTGTGTGTGTGTGTGTGTGTGTGTGTGTTATTCCCAGACACTCTGACCCGACTACACACCGTGTCCTTCCAGGTTCAGATGACAGATCCAGACTCGGGTTAGAGGTAGAGGACTGGATCAGTTTGGTGTTTCAACACATCGACGCTGATAAATAAAACGTTCAAGTTCTGGGATTTAAAATTAAAATACACAAAACTTCACACAGGAAGTAACACAACCCGTTCTCCTGCAGGTCAACAGACAACAGGTGTGTTAACAGCTCAGAGGAGAATGGTTCAGGCTAACTAAACACATTTGTGATTTTTTTGTTTGCAAAAAAATAAATTTTCTTCAAGCTGAAAAAAATCCTGATCATAGAAATCACCGTTATTTAGTATGAATATTTAATCTGTTGGGGAAAAAAATGAATTTATTGCAAAAATACACAGGAAATGATGTGGTGTGACTCATCAAAATAAGAGCACTAAATAGTTTTTTCATAGTTGTTGTTCACTTTACCAGTTCCCATCCTTAGATAAGTGTCAATTTAAATGAAAACCTTCAGAGACGTACATGTATGTAATCCACGACACCAATAGGATCATACATCAGACCTGAGACATTGAAAATATTCAACCAAATATACATGAAACAGTGGCTGTGTCCGGATTCAGGGGTAGGACGCTTCTGAGGACGCATTTCGAGGCCGATGACGTCACAGCGCCGCGACGAGTGCTGTCCGAATTCGAAGGATACTCATCCATGCGTCCTCAAATGCGTCCTCGCTCCACCCCAATGTCGAGGACGGGTCTGGTGTATCCTCGCTGGCCAAGGCTTTCCCAGGATGCTTTGCGTGTCGGCCGTTGGATTCTACTGGTTCAATTTTGCAGCAGTAGCAGAAAAACCAGAGAGCAGTCCAGTTTTAAATGTCAGTTTATCTAAAGATGATAAAAGCTTGTGTTTAGGAATGTTTTGCTTCTCTTTATCTGAAGTTTAATAATAAAAATCTCCACAAAAGAGGTTGAATATTTTATTTTTCATGTTATTAAAGACAAGAAATCAATGTAAGCTAGCTTGAATGTTTTAAATGAAAGTTTAGGAAATAAGTCACCATAACAGAGCTTCAAGTGTTTCTTTAGATCCATTTTATTAGCTTTAGCCTGTCTGTCAGCGCTGTCACGGTTGCTAAGCGACTGGACTGAGGGGCGGGGCTAAGTATGAGGCTAGCCCATCTGAATTCAGAGCCGCTTATTTCCGGTCTTAGCGGTCGAGCAAGGACCCGACCTAGGTAGACCCATAGATATCATATATATCACTAGATACCTTACCCGTGCTGTTTGTCAATGGACCCTGACGTAGCTACGCCGGCGGCCATCTTGGGGCAGCCAGCTGCCCCCTTTCATAACACTGGTGTCAATGGAGCATGTACTTTTAAAGGTCCCATGACTCCATATTTAAATGACTTTATATTAAACAGGTGTAATCTTTGATGCCTCTAGATCAGCGTTGCACCATTAGAACTCAAAATACGCTGTAATTATTTCCTAAGGAGCAACTCAGAGATCAGAAGAAAGCGCCGCCTTCCGGTTCTGCTGGGTTTCTCCTTATTTGGCAGCCTGACACTTCTGCTGCAGCAGGGGGCAGTGTCCAGTAGGGGGCAGTGTCCAGTAGGGGGCAGTGTCCAGTAGGGGGCGGTGCCCAGTAGGGGGCGGTGCCCAGTAGGGGGCGTGTCCAGTAGGGGGCGGTGTCCAGTAGGGGGCAGTGCCCAGTAGGGGGCGGTGCCCAGTAGGGGGCAGTGTCCAGTAGGGGGCAGTGTCCAGTAGGGGGCAGTGTCCAGTAGGGGGCGGTGTCCAGTAGGGGGCAGTGTCCAGTAGGGGGCAGTGCCCAGTAGGGGGCAGTGCCCAGTAGGGGGCAGTGTCCAGTAGGGGGCAGTGCCCAGTAGGGGGCGGTGCCCAGTAGGGGGCAGTGTCCAGTAGGGGGCAGTGCCGTCGCGTGAAAGAGAAACGAAACTGAAACTAAACACTACACGGTCTATGGGCAATGGCGGCGGCACTGCCTCGCTCCAGGTGTCGTGAACGTGCATGTGGGCGGAGAATTGACCATATAAGCAAGTCCGGATCACTATGACCTCATAGCGGGCTGCAGTGAAAAAAACGGTTTGAAGCCTGGGTCTGAAATCTGGAAGAGCTTCTCACTGGCTGGACTAGGAGACAGATGGACGCCGTTTGTTGCTCTTTCTGGCAGGATGAAGGTGAGAACTCAACACATGACAGATAAGTCAGAAAACATGGAAACCGATGTCATGGGACCTTTAATATAAAGAATGAATAATTTTGTTCCAACTTTAACAAAATATGTTGTTGTTTTTGTTTTCACAAAAATTGAGGTTTCTTTATAAAATCTGTCAGAACAGTAAATATATCCAACCAGAAGCTCTATTATTGACTAAACACGCCGTTTATAAATCCTCATCACTCCTTCAGACATCAGTCTCTTTAAGAAACGCCGTCCTTCAGGCTGACTCCATCATCAGCTCTTTAACCCGATGTTTCATCTCATCCGTCTCTTTCTGAGCTCTTCTGCTGCCTCATCACTCGTCTGGTAAACTAATGATCTCAACCTGCAGCGTCTTCAGCAGCTGATGATGTCAGACATCAGAGGAGACCCAACTAAACTCTGGGTGATTCTGTCGACTCCATCAGGAACTTAACCAACAAACATTTACTTAGAAAAGACTTCCTGCTGCACATCATAAACACTGCTCGCATATTTTATTCATGAGAAGAGACGAGTGTTTAGCTGCAGTCGATCTGCAGCTGCTGAACATCGTTTCCTTTCCGACGCCTTAAAAAAAGATCTATTTATCCTCCAATAAAAGCCAGAAGCATCAGGGAGGAATCCGACCCCCAACCGGCTTCAGTCCCTGAACCAGAGATGATTTATATAAAAGAGGAACGGCTCTGTTTGACCCCACAGAGGTCAAACCTGTTCACCTCCATGTAACCCAGCTATGTAAACACACACACACACACACACACACACACACACACACACACACACACACACACACACACACACACACACACACACACACACACACACACACACACACAGTGAGAAGAAGCAGAATCACAAACATACCAGGACTCTGATAACAGGACTCTGGAACTTTCCCACATTTTGTTTAAAATAAAAACGTGCTGCTAGCTTGATTCCAGTTTCAGCTTCAAAACAAAACCAGTTTCCTCTGACTGAAACCCAGCTGGAGGCTGGGATGAAACCAGAATAAAATATGATTATTGTGGAGAAACTGGTGTTATTTTATTATATTCATCATTTTCTAAAGAGGGTTAGAGCTGAAAACAAACAGCTGATTAGTCTGCAGAATGAAAACCTGACGCTCCCAGCATTAAGAGCGTTGTGTTTCTACAAGCAGAGAGCAGGTTAGACGCTTCTGCAAAACCTTTAAATGTTAAGATTGGTTTTCTAAAATAAACAGATGCTTGAGGCTCTTATTATGAAACAACACAGGGTTCTTGCAGGTTTCACTAAGTGACATTTTAGACCATTTTAGACCGTTCTGTATGAAACTGTAGACCATGAAGACACAAATAGGAAGGCAAATAATCAGAAATGTCATTCATTCCACTACTAAACATTTAAAGTTTAGTAGTGGATGAAGAATCCACAGCCCCTCTGATTTAGAGGTTTCGTTTGACCCAAGTGTCGCCCGCAGGTCGCTAGCTGACGTGGCAGAGCGCTGAAGACTGGAGGAGGGGCCGGCTCCTGATGAAGGTGAAGACGGCCGGGGTGGCGACCAGAACTCGGTTAAGGCCTGAGCTCGCGAAGACTTTTCACGGTCAATCGATGTTTCTCTGCCTTGGCGTGGGATTCGACCGCTTTTACACCCAAGGTCCCCGACTTGAGCTTTCTCTTGCAGCGAGCTTCAAATTTATTACCAGGGAGCGCTTCCAGCCAACTGCAATGCTCACCATTGACGAGCCACGCCGCATTGAAAACGCACTTTCCCGTCTCTTAACGACAAGCAGTCGACAAATCCAACAAGGACCGCGAACAACACGCTAGCTACACCGGCCGTCTGGCGAGCTAACTAAGCATTTCCGGTCTTCTTCTTCGCGGCACCGCAACCGGCTTCTGGATATCAGAAAGTCAAAAAACTTCAGAGTACGGAGTTTTCCTTAGCGTATTGGACCAACAATTGTCGGGAATAAAATTTTAGACTTGACCTAATTACATTTTAGACATTGGACGATTATCTGGGCGTCTTTTAGGCCTAAAATTTAAGGTTTGAAATGTTAGACATTTTTTAGTCTCTTCAGTCCCCCGTGGGAACCCTGAAACATGAATCCAGTCCTGGTCCAGATCTGGAGGCCTGGATGTTCTGAGACCCGAGGGCTTTGTGTCTTCCTGCCGTTTCCATGTCATCTTCGTGTTTAGCGACTCAGAACGTGAAGCAACCAGCCGTCAGGAACATCTGGATCGTTGGAGAACATCCGTCTCGTCTTTTTGATGGTTCTGTTGTTTTATTTCACGTTAGACCAACACACTGAATCAGCAACACGTCTGATATTTTCAAGTTCGTAAACATTCAGGTTGAAATCTTCCAGCTGCTCAAACTGGAGGAGAATCAGAACCGACTCTGGTTTTTAGGGCGGATACGGACCAGGACTCTCTAGCATAACCAGGAACCACTTTGATATCTGCTACTGTTTTTGTCCAATCACAGCCTCATTCTAAGGAACCCTCTCTTCAGGAACTTTCTAGGAGCTTTATGAGGATTTGAGTCGCTCTAATGCATCTAAAATATTTCTATGAGCACAAATATCATGTGATCACTTCATCATGTGGCTGACTTAAGGGGTGGATATTTACCTCCTCCTCCATCATCCCTCTCTCCTCCACAGAGTTTATTTTCACCTTTAACATAAACGCTGAAAACAAAGAGTCATTTATGGATTCAAAGGATTAAAACATAAAAAAAGAGGAATTTTCCTCCTCGTGACCGTCCGTCAGGATGGACATTTGTAGAGAAATAATGTGAATTTTCTCATTTGTTCTAATAAATTATCAAAGTTTAAGAACAGAAACGTTTTCCTGCGTGAGAAAATAAAACTTTTAATTGAATATCTTGATTTTCTGACACATTTTAAACCTTTATCATGAAAATCATCTTAAACCAAACCGTTCCTCCTCATTCCTCTCAGCTCGCCCCACTTCTGTCCTCCCTCAGGACCACCGCAGTCCAGTCCCTGATCCTGTCCTCTCTCCTACGCATACCTCCCTCCTCCTCCTCCTCCTCCTCCTCCTCACATCCAGTCCTCACCTCCTCCGTTTGCTCTCAGATTCAGTTTACACCTCAACATTCCTGCTGTGGTTTTATTATTAAACTGATGAGATGAAAGGAGACGATCGGTAATCAAAGCTCACCTTCAGGCTCAGAGACCATTTCATCACTTCCTGTTCCATCGTTTATTCTGCCTCCATCTTTAAGCTCCTTTCTGCACCAAACCTCTAAATAAAACCACCTGCAGAGTTTCATCTGAAGTCTCTGGTTTTTAAAAAACATTAACGAGTTTTTAAAATGAGAAAGAACTGATTTAAACCAGTGATTCACTCTGAGGACGGAGAACAGACGTTTTAACAGGTGAGGTTTGATTGCAGCTCCTCCTCTTCCTCACCCCCCTAGAAACTGGACCCCCGACACCC
>SSNR01000710.1:120095-123492 GCA_006937965.1 Callopanchax toddi | reverse complement strand
CCTGACTCATCAGGTTAAACCTCCTTCCTCTCTGGTTTAAACTCATTAATGATGTGATTTAATCCCGACTCATCAGGTTAAACCTCCTTCCTCTCTGGTTTAAACTCATTAATGATGTGATTTAATCCTGACTCATCAGGTTAAACCTCCTTCCTCTCAGGTTTAAACTCATTAATGATGTGATTTAAACCCGACTCATCAGGTTAAACCTCCTTCCTCTCTGGTTTAAACTCATTAATGATGTGATTTAATCCTGACTCATCAGGTTAAACCTCCTTCCTCTCTGGTTTAAACTCATTAATGATGTGATTTAATCCTGACTCATCAGGTTAAACCTCCTTCCTCTCAGGTTTAAACTCATTAATGATGTGATTTAATCCTGACTCATCAGGTTAAACCTCCTTCCTCTCAGGTTTAAACTCATTAATGATGTGATTTAATCCTGACTCATCAGGTTAAACCTCCTTCCTCTCTGGTTTAAACTCATTAATGATGTGATTTAATCCTGACTCATCAGGTTAAACCTCCTTCCTCTCTGTTTGGGTTTGGACTCCTGCAGAAGAGAGCAGCAGGGAGCAGAGCTCAACATGTTGCTCCAGTTAAATGTCAGCATTTCTTCTCACTGAAAACTTGGACTCAACTCCAACGCATTTCCGTGGCAACAGCTGGCCGTCGTCTCCCACTCAGGTGTGTTTCGGATGAAAAGGAGCGACTGTGTGGGCCTTCTAAGTGCCGGGTGGATATTCACAGAGAAAATGGAGCGATGAAGAGGAGGAGAAACCATCCAGCCTTCCTTTATTCTAACAAACACTTCCAGACTGAGCTCTGTTTCCACGGTGACCACTATGGGATGCCAAACTGGTTGCTGGGAGAGGATGAGAAGGAGGTGGATGCTTTTCCAGAGGGAATGAAGAGTGTGCGTGGGCCGGCCCTCTTTCTGTGTGTGTGTGTGTGTGTGTGTGTGTGTGTGTGTGTGTGTGTGTGTGTGTGTGTGTGTGTGTGTGTGTGTGTGTGTGTGTGTGTAGGAGGCTGTGGTGTCATTATTGTTCACTGCAGACTTCACACACAAATAAAACCCAGAACTCACAGACGGTCCAGGTTCTGGTCCAGGTCCAGGTCCAGGTTCAGGTCCAGGTTCAGGTCCAGGGTCTGGGTTTGTCCCTCAGGGACCTCTCTGTCTCTGACATCACGTTGATGCTCTCTATTGATAAATGTAATGATTCTAATTTAATTATATGAAATAAACCAATAAAACAATGTGAAAATATAATAATAAACCCCCAAACACTGTAAAAACTTTAACATTTTTCTACTTTTCAGCTTTTTTCTGTTAAACAACTTCAACCCTAGAGCATGTGAACCCTTTAAATGCCAGTTTGAGAACTCATCATGTCCAGATATTATCTCTGATGGTTATTTGTGTTTTTAAAGCATCAGTTTAAAGGATTAAAGTCTTTAAGGATTTGATGAAACTGATGCTGCAAAGAAAAAAAAAGCATCAAAGTTAATATTTTAAATATGTCTTCATATATTTAACGCTGATTTTAAATGTAAAAAACAATTTTAAAAAATCCCTCAGACACCCAAAGTCTAACCCTATCAGAATATTAAATAATCAAACTGCTTTTAATAGGTTAAAATTATTAAAGTCTTTGAAAATTTGTTACTTTTAAACACATTTATGCAGAAAAAAGTCATAAAAGTTTAGAAAGCAGCATCTGGACGTGGATGTTTTTCAGGTTTTATAAATGAAACTGGGAGTTAATTCAACAATTTAAATGAAAACAACTAATGAACAGATCCCATTCGTGGTGTTTTGGTGATGAAATGTTTGCAGAGAAAAGTTTTCTTCAGATTGAACGCTGAATATTAAATGATAAGGAATAAAAACATCAACAGGTGTGTGACAGAATGTTCTCTCAGTAAAGACTTTGTGAAATGTTCTTGTTAAATCTTAATATGAAAACCTAAATGAGAAACACAGATATTTATTGTCTGACTTTTTCCTTTGAATCCCTGATCAAACATCATCCTTTTCTCCTCTGATGATCTCAGATCTGAGTTCTCTGTCCCCCTGAGTTTGACTGAACTGAATCATAAATAAATCTAAAAGTTTTGACCTGATGAAACGTTTTAATCTGACGTTCTGAACGACCTGCAGCAGAACGCGGAGAGGAGCGATGGATGAGCTGGAGCGGCGAACACCTCCTACACTTTTATTGTGTGCCAGGGTGAGTAATATCTCCAGGCTGGTTGGCATGGCGACAGCCTCCAGCAGCGTACTCCAGGATGAGTCTGTCTCTGAGCTCTACACACACACACACACACACACAGCAGTATGAGCTGCTGTTTAATTCTCACCTTCCCGTTCTTCACCTCAGAGTTTTCTGGGTTTTTTAATGAATTTCTCTTTTCCAGGCTCGGACTCGTCCCTCTGAAGGTTTTGTTGATCAGCAGGGAGTCTCTAACAGGATCAGGTGTCCAGTCAGGTGACTCGTTGTTACGTAACAACGTCTCTGCTGCTCTGTGTTTGTTGTTAGGCGACGCAGCGACAGACTCAGGAGGGACGAAGGGTTCAAATCAGCTGATCGTCACTAAAATCCATCTGATCAAATCAAACTTCTTTACCTTTTAAAGCCTGAAATATTAAAGAATCATTAAAAAATCTAACATTTGGGATTTTCTTCAGTGTTTTGTGCAGACACACAAAAACAAAATGATTTTTTAAAAATCCAACAGATTTATTCAGCTGATGAATGACTTTCATCCTGTATGGTTTCTCTGCTCAGTATCGAGTCCCGAACCCGGAGATCTCCAGCTCCTCGATGGGTCTCTGGTTGGTGAAGGACGCTCTGGTGATCCGACTTGTTGGACTTCCTTCTTTGCTCAACCAAACCTTCCTGCAGCCAGAAATGAGATCAGATTGATGTAACAGGTGAGTGAAGAGGTCATAGCAGGATGTATAGAAGCTCCTCCACAGGAAGAGTTCATCACCCTGAACAGGATCCAAACCACAGAGAGACGCTCCCTCATCAGGATGAAGCATCAGCTAATAAAACATCACAGATCCATAAAAATCTAATTCCTCAGAAACAGAACATCAAACAAGAAGTCCTAAAACACAGCGGACCTGATGATCTGAGCTCCTCGAAAGAGCGAAATCCCACCAGACTGAGCCAAAAACTGCAGCCCGGTCAGGGGTCAAGCGCTCATCTGGACCCCCAGAGGGCATGATGGGAAAACCAAAACATTCCTCCAGTTAAATTTAACCCTGAGAATGAGTTTGCTGCTCCTCTGGAGAGCGAGGACGGCCGGTCGTAGATTAGAGGAGATTGTAAAGGATCAGGGTCAGAATGATGTCCTACTTCTCACTCTGTCCACAAACATAAATAAATAA
>SSNR01000710.1:100095-117595 GCA_006937965.1 Callopanchax toddi | reverse complement strand
TGTTTGTTTGTTTGTTTGTTTCTTTGTTTGTTTGTTTGTTTCTTTGTTTGTTTGTTTGAAGAGCTTACATCTCCTCCACGGCGCGGGCCGGACCCTGGACCTGACCCACCACCGTCCCGCTGTAGGTGTTCTTCACCCAGCCCACCAGACCCAGCCTCAGACCCTCCTTCTCCGTGTACTGCGGGACAGGAAGTACAGTCAGTGTCACCAAAATAAAAGCCTGAGAAACGTGCAAAATAAACACAATTCAAATCAAAACATGAATAAAATCCAGGACTAATAATATCGTTATTCTTACTTTAACTTGTTTTTACAGGTTCACTGTGTAAGTGATGTTTTATTATGTTATAAAGGATATGATTTTATAACTTTGAGTTGTGTATTTATTTGATCACTTCTAGTATTTGTTACTTTCAGACTTTAGTTTTGTCATGTTTTTATTGAAATAAAATAGTTTTTTAACAGTCTGCTTTATAAAAAAACGAATATAGATGTATATACACACATATATGTACATATCATTTTTCAAATAGTCTTTTATACAATAACTGAGTTATAATCACAATTTATTTACTAAAACTGTTTTATTTTAGTGTTTTTTACATTTTTCTGAAACACATGGTTTCTATTTATTTTAACTTTATTATTTGTTGCTATAACTATTTATTAATTCATTTTTAAATAAAACTTATGATAGTATACTTCATGTTATTATTATATAAATGTTTTTTACACCTCTCTGTCATTTCCTGGGTTTCTTTTGTTCTTTACATTATTTTGTGTTCTTTATAATGTTAAAACTTATTTTTTGTACTATAATAATTAGGGCCCGATACCAGTACCGATACTGATACCGGTATCAGTTAAAGTTACCCGATACCAGGAACCGATACCAGTGGCTTCACTGTCTGTGACTTGTGATTTCTGTTGTAGTTTCCTATATTGAACACTAGGGGGAGCTATTGAGCTAAAGAGGAACAGTGTGGGCTGAGAGCTGGAGATGGTGCCAAATAGTTCATTTTATTTGGTTAAAATGTGGAAAACTGCAATAATTTCACTGTGAAATCACAGAAAATGGTTATTTTTCACCTTATATTTTAGTTTTGTGATCATTTTTATTAATATATTTTATTTTTTTATCTAACTCAGTTGTTTGTTGTAAAAAGCAGAGAAGAAAAAATAAAACCTGTATTCCAATTTGTTGCATTTTATTGTGTGGTAGAAGTATCGGTATCGGTACTCGGTATCGGCGAGTACTCAGATTTAAGGATCAGATCGGTTTTGAAAAAAGGGGTATCGGTACATCCCTAATAATAATCTATTTTTGTTGTTGTTTTCTTTCATTTGTCATAAATGACTTTGTGTTACTGAATGAGACGTACTTAATAAATACATTTGATTTGAATTTACTGGTTTATATTTACGGCTCCAAACAACCTCAAATTAAAAAGAACCAGCTGTTAATATATAAAACACAGTTTGACAGTAAAAACTGATTTGCTAAAAATGGTCAAACATTTATTAAAAGTAGCAGATTGAGTTTCTGTCTGATGATTTCAGCTCTTTGATTCTGGTAATAAAAATAAAAGTTGTAGTTTTTTGGTGTTTTTGGTGAAGATTCAGTGAAACGTGATGAGATCAACTCACCATTCTGAAGCAGACTCCTGAAAATCAACAAAAAGACAAACAGTCAGTGACCCACACACACACACACACACACACGAGTGTCTGAGCTCAAACAGCTGTTTGCTGATTGGTTTATTGAATCGAGCAGCGTGTGGAGCTGCAGAGTGAAGCGAGCCTCTCGTCCTGCAGCAGAACCTAATTTAAGCTGCAGTGGATCGTCTTACAGCCTGCAGGCTCTCACCGCTCAGGAAGCAGTTAAACATACGGACCCTGGACGTGACCGAAGATCTCAAAGTCCACCGACACCAGGTTGTCTCCTGCTGCGCCGCCTGCAGACATCCTGCATCAGAAAACGCCTCTAACAGAGGAGGAGGTCAGAGGTCGCCTGGATCAGACTCTTCTTCTCGTCGACGCCAACGTGGTCACATCCTGCTGCAGAGGGAGAACCGCCTCTTAAAGAGACAAGGTCTCTGGAACACAGCAGGACTTTCATCAGGTTAGTTTTCATTTTTCACTGATGGATTCAGAACTGACCTAAAGGGGTCAAACGAGTTCCTTTTGAAACACTAAAACGAGCTGCTACAGCTACTTTACTGTGTTCATTATGTCTTCTTTTACAAAATTGTTTATACGTTCTTTTTTTCAGACATGTTTATTTTTTTGTAAGTTTTTACCTTGACATGTTTCGACTGCTCCTGCGGTCTTCATCAAGTGGTCCATCAACCGGGACGAGGGGGCCTACCAGCTGTCTCACACCTGGGACTCACTGCTCCAGGGACCAGCCGGTGGAGATGGGCGTGGCCAACCCCGCATATTTGACAGATCGGGGTTGGCCACGCCCATCGGGAAGAACAGCTGATAAACCACACGTCACACCAACACCAGTGACACTTCTGATGAAGACCGCAGGAGCGAGTCGAAACATGTCGAGGTAAAAACTTACACAAAAACATACATGTCTGATAAAAAGAACGTATAAACAAAAGAGCTGCTACAGCTTTAAAGAAAGCATTAAATTATAAATCATTATTCAGGACTTACAGTGGCGCTGTAGCTTAGAGGTTAAAGCGTCTGTCTCGTAAACAGAAGAGCCTGGGTTCAAATCCCAGCAGTGCCTTGCTGCTCTGTTTAATGTGGCGTATGCGACGATGAGCTGTGGAAACCATCATGCAGCAGATCTGCCTGTCTTCACTATCCCTTAGTCCTGAAGGCTGTAAACTCTATTTCTCAGAACAAAGGCTGTTCAGAAAGCTACCTGCTGCAGATTATTATTCACAACTTTTAGACAATCTACAGCTACGTGGTGGAGCGCTGGGTAGCACTGTGCCCTGCTGTAAGGAGGCTGAAGGTTTGCTTTAAGTGGAATCAGAACGTTCTCCTCGTGTATGTTCTGGTTTCTAAACCCATTACGTCAGGTTAACTGGAGACTCTAAACATAGAAAACCCTCTAACTGGTGTAAAGACGGCTCCAACTGGGATGGAGCATCTGAAACATTTTACAGGATGGTGTGATTGAACTTGAAGAAATGCCAAATTTACAGTTACCTTCAAGAGACTGCTGGGATTTGAACCCAGAATCTTATGTTTACAAGACACAAGCTGCAGCGGGTTCAGATCATTTAAAGGTTTAGTTCTGGGTAAAGGTTTGGTTGAGTCTGGTATCAGAACCAGGAGCAAAGTGGAGCTCGTCTGAACCATAACAGGGTTTTCACTGTGAGCGTAGGGCGCTGTAGCTTACAGGTTAAAGAAGAGCGTGGGTTCAAATCCCAGCAGTGCCTGACCTAGAACCAACAGTACTGATTAAACAACCAGAATGATATAGTTAATGGTTTTGGTCAGCTTTTCCTTCTCTGTGGAGTCTGACATTACTCCACAGAACGTCCTGGTCCAGGGTTAGGGTTGCAGGACCCGTCCGTCCTTCAGGATCAGAACCCTGTTTTCACTGATTCATTCAAACCAAGTGAACTAGAGCAGGAGAAACGTCTAAAACCTGCAGGACGGTGGACTCCTCTAGTCTGGACCGGTTCCCTCCTCTGATGGAGACACAGTCCGTGTCCATTAGTCTTCAGTTTGGACATTAACGTTTTAGTTTAATCTTTCAGATTCCCTCCTCGATGGTTTCATAATATTCAGCTCTGTAGAGGATAAGTCTCTCAGTCAGGAGCTTGTTTTTATACTTCAGTGATTTTCTCACATTTGTTGTCAAATCTGGATTCAAGTCACCTGTTTTCACACTGTTTATCCACATTTTAACCTGTAAATATCCACAGTACCTGACTGGTTGGAGCTTATAAAATCTCCTCCTCCAGACCTGAGAACACCCAGGAGAAAACAGGACCAGACAGCTGTGAACGTCACGTTTGTTCTTTAATCGTTGGATTTCACACACCGACAGGGTTTCCACACGTTGTTCCAGCTGTTCACAGTATTGCATTTTTGCACAGTGTTTTACAGACTACAGAGTTCTCGAGTGAAGGCACAAAACTAGAGATTATTTCTTTAAAGGAAATCCCTACAGACAAACGCCATGAACTCAGGAGTACCAAACAACTCGGCTGCACGTCTACACAACACGAAAACAGCTTCCTTCTCCGCAGAGCGTCAGAACCCAACAGGAACCTTCCCTTTACGTGTCGAGGAGACTCCCCGACCTGTGCATGAACCAGCTGATTGTCAGCTATGAATCCAAACGAGGTGCTCTCAGTTTAGTGCAACTTTCCATCAAAAACATTTAAAATAGACCTTTCTCTGCTACAAAACACTCACAGAATAACAGGAGCTTATAAATACTTTGCGGTTTTTGCTACATATGAAGCATGCTGTCACAGAAACACGAGGTGGTAATGGAAGGAGCAGCAGAGAGGAGGGAGCTGCAGGTTTCCTCACGTCAAACGGACAGGAAACTGGTTTTAACTCGTCAGAATTGAGTGATTTATCCTCTGGTGGAAACGCTGATGTGATGGAGAAGTTCAGATCCACTAAAAACTGACCTGAAACGTGAAATCAAACGTTTAAACATCCTGAAGCTGCAGGAGAAACACGGTGAGCAGAGACTGAGAATAAACAGAAAACCAACAGAGGAGGAGGATCCTGCTACAACAGCTGGTTTGATTCAGGTTAGAGTTGAAACAAACTTCAGTTTGACTTCTGATCGTTGACGGGTTTAGATGAAGGTTCCCTGGATGAAGCTCAGGATTTGAGAAAAGATCTACTCTCAGCAGCTTCAGGTGAATTCCACCATCCTGGATCCACTTTACTATCAGACATAAAGGCCTTATTAATACATTATAAACAGTTTATTCATCATACTAACCGTTATTATTTTGTTTTTATTGAGATTAAACATTTGAATCTGACTGAATTAAACTGCTTAAATGACCTTTATTTGTAAAATATTCCAATAAAACTAAAACTTGAATTCTTTCGGACTTTATTTCAGCCAATAAAAAATGTAAACATGATAAAAATCTTTAACCTGACGAATGAAAACTCCTCCCCTCAGGCGGCTGCTTCCACTCCACAACACGTCAGAAGTTTTATACAAAATAGATAAAAACACAACTTAAACCGACGACAGCAAAGACACGTTTACGACGGATAGTCTGGTAGAGTTACATTCTGATCAGTGCAAGCTGAAGGTTCTGGTTCTGTGTTTACTGCAGACGTGTGTTCAGAGAACCGTAGGTCACTTCGGATGAACCGGCTGTTCATCTCCACCCGTTTCCGCGGGAACGAGTTTAAAACTCGGCGACTGAGACCAACGACAGAGTACATTCAGCTGGTCGACCTGACTCATCCTGCAGGTGGTCAGCTGATATTAACACCGCTCTGTTTACTCCGATCAGCTGAGACTCTGAGCGGGACAAGTCCGACCCGTCTGGTACCGTCGTCTCCTGTCTGTGCTTTACAGAACGCATCAGAGCCACAACGCTGACGGAGAGTCAAGAGTCACCTGGTTCTGAGGAAAACAGAGATTTAATCGGATCTGATCAGGTCCCTTATGGGACAAGGTCTGATCAGGTCCCTTATGGGACAAGATCTGATCAGGTCCCTTATGGGACAAGATCTGATCAGGTCCCTTATGGGACAAGATCTGATCAGGTCCCTTATGGGACAAGATCTGATCAGGTCCCTTAGAGGACAAGATCTGATCAGGTCCCTTAGAGGACAAGATCTGATCAGGTCCCTTAGGGGACAAGATCTGATCAGGTCCCTTATGGGACAAGATCTGATCAGGTCCCTTAGAGGACAAGATCTGATCAGGTCCCTTAGGGGACAAGATCTGATCAGGTCCCTTAGAGGACAAGATCTGATCAGGTCCCTTATGGGACAAGATCTGATCAGGTCCCTTATAGGACAAGATCTGATCAGGTCCCTTATGGGACAAGATCTGATCAGGTCCCTTATGGGACAAGGTCTGATCAGGTCCCTTATGGGACAAGATCTGATCAGGTCCCTTATGGGACAAGGTCTGATCAGGTCCCTTAGAGGACAAGATCTGATCAGGTCCCTTATGGGACAAGGTCTGATCAGGTCCCTTATGGGACAAGGTCTGATCAGGTCCCTTATGGGACAAGGTCTGATCAGGTCCCTTATGGGACAAGGTCTGATCAGGTCCCTTATGGGACAAGATCTGATCAGGTCCCTTATGGGACAAGGTCTGATCAGGTCCCTTATGGGACAAGATCTGATCAGGTCCCTTAGGGGACAAGATCTGATCAGGTCCCTTATGGGACAAGATCTGATCAGGTCCCTTATGGGACAAGATCTGATCAGGTCCCTTATGGGACAAGATCTGATCAGGTCCCTTAGAGGACAAGATCTGATCAGGTCCCTTATGGGACAAGATCTGATCAGGTCCCTTATGGGACAAGATCTGATCAGGTCCCTTATGGGACAAGGTCTGATCAGGTCCCTTAGAGGACAAGATCTGATCAGGTCCCTTATGGGACAAGATCTGATCAGGTCCCTTATGGGACAAGGTCTGATCAGGTCCCTTATGGGACAAGAACCTCGTTACTTCACCCCAAGTAGTTCTGACTCTCATGACGTCCAGATTACTCCAGTCTAAAACTCCTGATCCGGTCTAAAACTCCTGATCCGGTCTAAAACTCCTGATCCGGTCTAAAACTCCTGATCCGGTCTAAAACTCCTGATCCGGTCTAAAACTCCTGATCCGGTCTAAAACTCCTGATCCGGTCTAAAACTCCAGTTCTCTCCTTCCCTGCAGCCAGACTTTCCTATAATCTGGATCAACAGACTTTCTGAAGGTCGTTCAGGTCTTCTTTGACCTTCAGACTGCATCAGAACAGTCAGAGTGGTTTCCTAAAGCACAGACAGCGAGGACACCTGGACCCAGCAGGAGTTCCTGGGCTCTGGGTTGGGATGTGGAGGTCAGACCGGAGGAGAGGACGAGTCATCGAGTCGTCACTCTCTGTTATCAGAACTCGGCTGTAATTAAACACATTTTACATCCATTTCCAGTTCCAGTGAAACCAGAACGAGCCAGTTGGACTCATTCTGTTTGTGCTGACAGTTAAAGGTTCCGTTCTCCCAAAAACACCAAACTGGGATTTATTCCAGTTCAATAATCCACAGAGAAGCACCAAACAGAACCAGCTGCTCTGTTAGTTATTGCTTTCTGCTTTAAACTCTGTTTCTGACTGACGGATTCAGCTCATTTCTGGTGATTTTGGTCACTTTGTGCATTTTATTCTCCCATCTAACAAACTATTTACCTTTATTTACAGAACTGATTTAATTTAAATGATCAGAGAAGAGACATGTAAGGTTAAAGGTCATATGTATGGAGAATCTGCTCCACTTGCTGAGAAAAGTCCCAAACTGAGTAAAAATCGTTTTAATCCCAAACAGAAATGAAAGGAGTTGACTTCCTTTAGATTATAATCTGGAAACAGGAAGAACGTCAGAGTTTGAGAACTCTTTGGGTTCCTTACGTCAGAACTTTCCCACAGATTAACACTGGAATGAACCCACAGAGTTCTTCGCTACAGTTCTACGCCTCGTACCCGGTGGACCGGCGCCGCTGGTGGTTCCAGATGTCGTCTCGGTGTTCGGGCCGACAGAACAGCCTGGACGACTGGGCCAGGCGCTCCCGGCGCTCCCGCTCACGGTCCAAACCCGCTTTGGAGAAAGGAGGACCAAACTGGGAGGAGGACTGGGCTCTGTTGTCATGGAGACCGGATGAGAAGAGCTGACCTCCTGCTGACCTGGAAACATCAGAGACAGCTTCAACCAAACACAAAGACTCTAAGTCCAACCCAGGTCCAGACTGAAACCCGTTCCAGGTTTACCCGTCAGCCACTATCATTTAGGATCCTGTTACTTTAGACGAATTTAAAGTATTCCTGTCGTCATGGAAACACCATCAAACATCTGGTTTGAACAACTTGCCTAAAAGCAGACGTCTAACACACCCAGGACCAGATTCCCTGTCAGACTGAGATCCAGTGACGAGACGTTTAAAACGCCGAGTCATGAATTAAACATGATGACGCAACAATCCAGCTGCTTGGCTTCAGACCAACAGGAGGTCCAAGACACTGAACGGTGACCTACGAGTGCCTCATAAACTCTCAGTATTAATAATCAGTTCAATCATTAATCATTATTGATGATTAATAAAGTGTTTTCACTGAGTTTTATTCATAAATGACTCACCTGCTTTTAGTGATTCTGTGAGGACCGTTATCAGTCTGCTGCTGAGGAGAAATCACAGAAAAGAGCAAAGCAGAAAACAGGATTTTACTTTGAATGGATGCAAAACGTCCAGAAAGAGAAAAACGAGAAATGATAGAAAACACATCAAATAGATTTAAACACAAACAGTAAGGAGAAATACTAACTAGCAAAGAAGGATCCAAACAAATAGATTCAAACCAGAGTCAAATGTCAACAGCAGCTAAGAGACAACCAGATCAAAACAGGATCAGACAAACGGACCAGAACCACTGCGTCTGGACGTTGTACCTTGTAGTGGTTGCAGCGCGGCGGGCTGCCGTTCACCTGGTAATACTCCACCAGCTTCTCAGCCAGAGCGATGCGACCCAGCAGGTTCTCGATGAATCGCTGGATCCGGACTTTGCCGCTCGTCTCCTGCCGAGCCGCCGCCTCCAGGAACTTCTGGATGGTCAGAACCTCTCTGAAAGTCGAAGTGAGACAGATGAAAACCAGTCCTACCAGCTGAGGAGTTCTGGGTGTTCTCACCTCTCGCGGCGCTCCAGCTCGTTCTCTGAGGCGTTGAGCTGCTCCTTCAGGGCTGCGATCACCATGACGGCCACGTCCACCTGCCGGCTCAGAGACCGCTCCCGGTCCGCTACCTGCTGGCGCTCCTGGGCCAGGTGCTGTGAGTGAGCGCGCTCACACAGCAGCTCCGTGTCTGTTCTGGCCAGCTCTGTGCTGAGCTGGGCCAGGCGGCGCTGCATGGTGCTGTCGGCCGCCCTCAGGATCCGGGCCAGCCGCCGACGCACCGCTGCTGAGGCTGCTGCCGTCTCCACGCCAGTGAAGGAGCTCTGAGCTGGAAGAGACAGAATTTACTGAGATTGTTCAAACTCTGTGTCGGTTTCTGCTCCTGGAAGTAAAACTGAGACGTACCAACAAGATCCAGGTCCAGGGTTGGTTCTGGGTCCTGGTCTGGGCTCAGGGAAGCTGAGAACAGGAAGTGATGATGGTTGAGGTGTTGGTGCACTAGGTCTGCTTTTTTGATGGACATCTTGATGTCCTGATCATTTCTACTTTCTTCATCTTCATCCTCATCCTCTTCTTCATCTCCTGTATCTTCATCCTCCACCCCTCCTTCCTCCTCCTCCTCTGCCTGTGTGCCCACCCCAACACTCTGAGTGCGCCTCCTCACAGAGCTGTAGGAGTGCAGGTACCCGCTGTCCCTGCTGTCACTGAGAGAGCGAACGTGAGGCGGCCTCACGGAGCTCTGCTGCCCCCTGCGGGTCGGGAGGCTCATGTCCTGCCAGGGGATCGCTGCCGTCAGCGGATCCGGGAGTTTTCCGGTGATGCTAAAGCCCCCAGAATTCACATCTGGAGAGCGGTAGGAGTGTCGGTACTCCAGGTGGGCACGAAGCGAGGCCAGGCTGCGGAAACGCTCCTGCTCACCGCATCGGGGGCAGCGGAAGGGGAGGTCACAGGAGGACACTGGGTCAGTGATGGCGCCACAGGCCTGACCATTCCTCTCCAACAGGAAACAACCAGAACTTCTGGAACACAACTTCTGCTGCATCACTTTACACCTGAGATACAGAAAAACAGCGAGACTAAAAGGGAGATGATAAATACCTAAAATCTTTAAAGTTTTTCCACAAATCATCTGGTTTTCTCTCATGTAATGTTCAGTCCTTTTATCTGAACATGTGGCAGATGTGTAGATTGATCTAAAAAAAACAGTGAAAACTGAACAAAAGAAAAGTATCTGGTAAAATGATGTTCAGAAACTTTAAGAAACAGGAACAGTTCCTGAACCAGGACCTGAAGGATCCTTCATCCCACCACCAAGTTTTCAAAAAATCACCTCATCTGGGCTAGAATCCTGTTTTCAGTCAAACTGAAGTATTTTTCATGAATTCGTCTGAAGAAATGAGAACAGGTTGCATGTCTGTGACGGGCTGCTGGTAGAAAGGTTTCTAAAGGACCAGTTTAAAACTGGTTCTGTTTGCAGACACAACTCTGGCTCATCCATTGAGTTATGGGCCTTTTTCTGTCTGAATGGATCAGAGGTCAGATTTAAAAATATTTCTCTGAAAATGCTCAGGTACCAGGACTGAAACTTAGTGGGTCATCAGGAAGAAAAAACAAAAACTCAGAAGATCTGGAGAATTATTAATCATCAATAAAACACACAAAGAATGCTGACAAAAGTGAGTTAAGAAAACAGAAAATTATTGTTTTAAAAAAATAATTCAGCTGAACTAACTCATATGTCACATCCCAATAAAAGGAAGCATTTAATAATCAAGTAAAAACAGTATTAATATAGCCCTTAGCAACGCAGCTTTTCTGTACTATGTAAAATAACTGATATTCGGCTAATTTTGAATGAAAAAAGGCGACATTTCTCTCTCATGCAGCTTATACAAATAAAAGCCAGCAGTTTAACCAGCTGAATATTAAAAACCAAAGGCTTCTTTTTCATGTTTCATCTCCTCCGTCAGGTTGAATCCAGCGGACAGAGTAACAGGTCATTCTGTCCTCGGTCTGATCCGTTTACCTGACACAGCTAACGGGTTAGCTCACATACCGAAGCACCGGAGGAGGAGGCGGCGGGATTAACGAGTCGCTCTTACCGGCGGAAGCTTCTCGGTTCAGTTTAAATAAACCTCCAGAGAGACCGTTACCGAGCGAAGGAGTCATGTCGCAGATGGAGACACACAGATAGCCGCATGATGTCATTCACGGTAAGCTAGCAACACAACGAACAACATCCGGTCTACCCTTACACAATAAAACTAATGGAAAGTCACATCCGGTCAACTTAAAAAATATACAATCAATGATTGTAAATTAATATGTTTACGTTTATCAATACGACTTAAGAAATTTGTCAGATCACAATAAATTCAAGGGACTTACCACATTTGGTCGGTCCTTTCAAAACTCATAAAGTAAAACTGACCACTTCCGGTTAGCCCTTTTAAAGTAAAGCTGGATGAAAATGAAGCCGATGAAAACCTTAAAAGTAGAAAGCTCCTGAATAAACGTTGATGTAAGTGGTGTGTAATATTCAACAGCATTTTTCATTACAAGGTCAGACTTTCCTTAAACACAAAAAAGACCAAACACTGAGCCAAATGTGTGTTTGTCATGGCAGCCATCTTGAAATGATCAAAAATGCAGGTCTGTCAGCTACTACCAAAACAAACATTAAACTCATTATGTTACACAGGACTGTTGTTGTTTACTAAACCTTGAATTTTAATTAATTTACGTATTTAAAGATGGCCCAGCACTTTGTCAGCTACTAGAATGCCAATTTAAAACCCAAAATACGAAAAAAAAAATGGCTGTTTTAGCCATTTGGAGTGAAGTGGACTGAGGCTGGAGTCAGAGCATCAACAGCCTCTATCCAAGTCAAGTTTATTCATAGAGCACCTTTCACAGAAAAAATCACAAAGTGTTCACAGAAAACAGAATCAAACATGATCAAACAAATAAAATCAATTAAACAAACAAAATATCATTACAAATCAAAATCATTAAACAACAATATGAGAATTTTACTACGTTGCATTCCATGTGTGAAGCTTATAAGTTGCTTTTTTATTGTTAAGATGAAGATGACACATGGGCTGCACTGTCGCCATGCAGCAACACTGAATCTGTGTAGAGTTAATGTTCTCCCCAGGCATGTGTGTTTTCTCCAGTCCCCCAACTGATCACAACATACCTGATGGGTTAATTGTTGCAAGTTGCTTTGGATAAAAGTGTCTAAAAAGGTAACTGAACAATAAATAAATGATGAGAGACACCAGACCCAATGCAGATGACGATATCACCTCAGCAGCTCCACAGGCTGGTCGCCTCCATGCCACGCTACACTGTTCATGTAAAGGCCCAGGTACCGAGTTAAAGGCCCAGGTACCGAGTTAAAGGCCCAGGTACCGAGTTAAAGGCCCAGGTACCGAGTTAAAGGCCCAGGTACCGAGTTAAAGGCCCAGGTACCGAGTTAAAGGCCCAGGTACCGAGTTAAAGGCCCAGGTACTGAGTTAAAGGCCCAGGTACCGAGTTAAAGGCCCAGGTACTGAGTGCATAGAAACGAATAGACTTTTTACAAGCCTGAGATTTGTGTTTAAAATATAACCTTTACATTGATCTTCTTATGTGACTTTCTAACCTGAGACACCAAGTTTTGAGTTTCCATTATAAACCATAATCATCAAAACGACAAGAAACAAAGTCTTGGAATATTTCACTCCATGTGTAATGAGTTTCACTTTATAAAACGATTGGCAAAATAAATGTTGAACTTTTTCATAATGTTTGAGATGTGCTGGAGACAAGTTAACTGATTTATTTATAAAATAAAAACTTCATGAAAATTATTTTTATCCTTTTGCTGACTCAACATGAGTTTGTTTTGTTTCTTTATAAAAACGTGCTTCAAGTTTCAGTTTTATAAAGAGATTTTTATTGTTATTTATAGAGTTAATTGGGATGCTGCCCCCGCGACCCGGATAAGCGGAAGAAGACGAGACGAGAAGACGAGATTTATAGAGTTAGCCGTGGCTCAGCAGTCAGCGTGGCTGTCTGCTGATCAGCAGTCTGAGTGGATCAAGCCCTGGTTCTGTCAGATCTTGTGCTGAAGTATCCTCCTCGGGAAAGATGAACCCCAAAGACGACAAAAGCAGAGAAGATAATCTCCCCAAGGGGACAACAAAGGTCAGTGATGATTATTCTGACCTAATCATCAGTAAATTCTTCTGACAAAGATTGATTTATTCAGTACAAAGAAATATAACAAGTTTTCAAACATTCCTCAAAGCTGCAGGAGTAAAATATGATGCAGGCTCCATTTTTCAGTTTAAAACTCAGAACCTTTCCCCCACAGTGAGCCGTCAGGTGTCTATTAAAGGTTCATGTTGAAGCCATTTTTTGTCACTATAATTTAATTTACAGTTTACCTAGTTTAGTGAGAATTTGGTTTATGATTGTTATCCTACAGTTGTGTTGTTGTAAAAGATGATTATTTGACCAGCAACCGATGATGTGAAGCTAGCTAAATTCTGGTTGGCTGTGTTTAAAGAAGTCAGAACACAGAAGGTCTCAGAAGCCACTGGACCAGTCTTTTGACCTACATCGCATTTTAGTTTGAATTTTTGTAGAAAAGTCTAGATTTAAGTTCCTCTTTTTGTTATGTAAGCCCTGTTTTTACAATAAACACCAAAAAAGGAAGAATTGTTTTCAAGACTTTTTTCTTGCTGACTTGCGCATGTGGAGGAACTTTAAGGTCCAAAGCTAGAGGGTCAGCTCTACTGCACCTACACTTCAAGTTATGACATTATACATCCTTTTTATTCCACAGTTTTTACCGTTTAATTCCCATATTCACTTTCTTTTAATAAAGCTTTCACACATAGAACATTAAAAAATAGGCATCATAAAGTCTTATGAACAGAAGATCCTGGGTAGATGCCTGGAAGCTGAGAACATTCATCTTCCTGCTAAACGCACCAACCCACCATGTCTATAAACCTCAGAAACTCCCTTCCCTGAGGGCCGGTATCCAACAGGTTTTAGGTGTTTCCCTGCTTCAAATGACTGAATTACTTCAACATGTCAAGTTCTGAAGAAGTCTGTTAATCAGCCATTCACTTGAATCAGGGAAACACCTAAAACCTGCTGGACACCGGCTTTAAACAACCTTCGGAGCTTCTTGCATTAAAACCAGAAGCTGACATTACGTTTTCAGTAGAAGGAAATGAATGTTTCTAAAGGTGCTAAAGAACTTTTTTAAACGATTCATGCTTTTATCAGTAAAGCCTCATCTGCATGAGTCAAATCAGATCCAGACTTTTCAGACAAAAAACTGAGACAAACACAATAAAACGAGCTGAATCATCACCTGAGACGTCGAGCTTTAAACATTTTAATCCTCGTATCATTTCTTTAAGTGTACACTGTAGAAAAATATGCATCAAAAATATAACAAAACTCAACAGAATATCTGGCAAAGCAGAAAGCAAATCAAAAGAACTCTGACACGATGAAAAAATAACTTTGATTTGTTTTGACTTCATCTGATCTGAGACGAAGTCTGGATTTTAGTCTCTGAAGCTTCAGATGAAGAACCGGTGACGAGACTGGATCTTCAGGTCTGAGCAGGTTTTAGGACTTGTGGTATCAGAGTTCCTTCATCATCCAATGAGAAGCTCCTCCCGGAACAAATGGGAGAGCCGAAGAAAGAAAGAAACGAGAGAATCTACCTTCAACACTTCTGAAGTGCACTAAATCAGAGCTCGACGCTGCAGTGGACTCACTGCGCTAAGAAGATCTGCAGAATAAAACATCCAGGCTAGAATAAATGTCATGCTAAATATTAGCTGCAACTCTGTTAAAAGAAAGCTTCAATTTGAATCTAAAGAAGGCGGCACATCCCAAACAAGACGCGAGAAAAGATTCAGCTGAGCTCATCTACGCACAACGCAGAGCCACAAGCCTACAAAACAAACACAGCACAACAGGAAGTCTCTTCTTCTTCTGCTCCTTCATTTCCAGGAGCTGTGAGGAGGATCAGCTGCACAAAAACTACAACCCAGACCCCGGAGCAGAGCCCACGGGGTCCAGGCCGAGACCCGAGTCCACACCCAGACGGACTGAAGTCCACAGCCGGAGCACTCAGGGGAGGTTCTGGACCTTCAGAGTCCATCCTTCCTGTGAGCCAGAACCTCTCAAAGTCCCACGAAGTAAACAGACCTTAAAACTAAACATTCTCCTGAACACCTTTAACCCCAGGTGAGATTATAAAACAGATACTGCAGCTGTGACTCCGACTAAAGAGACGACCTGAGCCAACTCAGCTCCAGGACCAGGACCAGGACCAGGACCAGCTCCAGGACCAGGACCAGGACCAGAATCAGGACCAGAATCAGCTCCAGGACCAGGACCAGGACCAGAATCAGGACCAGGACCAGAACCAGAACCAGAATCAGCTCCAGGACCAGGACCAGGACCAGGACCAGGACCAGGACCAGAACCAGCTCCAGGACCAGGACCAGGACCAGAATCAGGACCAGCTCCAGCACCAGGACCAGGACCAGGACCAGGACCAGCTCCAGGACCAGAATCAGGACCAGGACCAGGACCAGGACCAGAATCAGGACCAGGACCAGAACCAGGACCAGGACCAGAATCAGGACCAGGACCAGCACCAGGACCAGGACCAGGACCAGAATCAGGACCAGGACCAGCTCCAGGACCAGAATCAGGATCAGGACCAGGACCAGAACCAGGACCAGGACCTGTACCAGGACCAGAACCAGGACCAGGACCAGGATCAGGACCAGGACCAGAACCAGGACCAGGACCAGAATCAGGACCAGGACCAGGACCAGGACCAGGACCAGAACCAGGACCAGGACCAGGACCAGGACCAGAATCAGGACCAGCTCCAGGACCAGAATCAGGACCAGGACCAGAATCAGGACCAGAATCAGGACCAGGACCAGCTCCAGGACCAGGACCAGGACCAGAACCAGGACCAGGACCAGAACCAGGACCAGAACCAGGACCAGGACCAGGATCAGGACCAGGACCAGAATCAGGACCAGGACCAGAATCAGGACCAGGACCAGCTCCAGGACCAGGACCAGAATCAGGACCAGGACCAGGACCAGCACCAGCACCAGAACCAGGACCAGGACCAGGACCAGGACCAGAATCAGGACCCGGACCCGGACCCTCTGGTGATCCTGAACCTGTGCAGTACTTCCTGGTGAGAGCGCTGCTCTCGTTTACCTTCAAAGATCAGAGGCTTCAGAAAGTTTGACTTCACTAACGAACCCTAAAGGGACCAATCAGACGTCAGGAGGTTCAACAGGTCTGTTTCAGCTGTAACATCCTCAAGTTCCAAAGGTTAAAGTTCAAACTAAAAGTCCTCCATCAGCTGAACGGAGAGGATTTATCCGAGTCACGTCTTCATGATTTAATGACATCATCAGGTCGTTTAGGTCAAAAGCACTGAAGCAACCGGCAGCAGAAGAAGAGTAGTGTCTGAACCCTAACACGAGTAAACAACCTTTAAATGAAAGTTTTTACACGATTTGGTTCTTTAATCTTCTTCAGGTTAAATTTTAAAACTAAACTCTCGTTTCACCTTTCCGACGTAAACACCTGTATGTTCACTGTGCTTTAATCAGAAAACCCTCTTGGTTGGAAGAAAGAAAGAAAGAAAGAAAGGTTTCTTTTCATTTGTGAACATTCTGGTAACGATCCTTTAGAGACTAGTTTGACTTTAAAAGTAAGAACTCAGAACTGCCCGTTTTTATTTCATTGCTGAGAAACGATTGAAGTCGTTGCCGTTTTCTGAGGCTGCAGCTCAGAAACATAAAGACTCTTTAATGGATGAAACCTGTTTGTGTTCAGCAGAGCTCTGTCGGTCTGGTCGTTTCACTGCTGCTCTCTAAACAGTTTCATCTTCAGAAACCTGAACGACTCCAGCTGACACTCCTCGACACGTTGGTTAGAAGTCTGACCGTAGATCAGACCTGCTGATTGTTCTGTGTGACATCATCCACCTTCATCACGACGAGAAGACGCAGCTCAACAGTTCTTCTCTATTTGCTGCTCAGACGGAGTCGAGCCAGACGACTCCTGCAGGACGGGCAGTACGGACGCGACGGCTCGGCAGGAAGCTGCTGGCAGAGCGAGCAGAGCGGGGGGGGCCTGTAGGGGCCTCTGTCGGACCGCTGGCACCGAGATAAGCTGGACTGACCCGTCCTGAAGTCGGCTTCACGGCGCCAGTCGGTCTCAGGGGGCATGTCCAGGCGGAGCGGCTGAATGATGTCTCCTGACACTCGGGGGCGCTGTGGAGCGTAGGCAGCTCCCCCGCAGACTCTCCCAGGCAGCGACGCCTGGCGCTGGTGACCGTTGGTGCTGGGGGTGTTAATGGAGCGCTGGCGGGGGGCCAGAGTAGCGTAGAGACTCTGTGGGCCTGGTGGGGGAGCAGGACCGGCTCTGGGCCTGGGGAGGGAGGAGGATGAGGGAGGAGGAGCGCGGCGGGGAACACGAGGAAGTGTGCCGTAGTTCAGGGCGACGCTGTGGAGAACCGAGGGAGTCGAACTCCGGTCAGACACAACCAGAAACGGCTGCTGGGGGCGCCAAGGAGCTCCTGAGGGAGGGGGGGGGGGGCAGA